>CAUVYR010000009.1:0-35462 GCA_963556235.1 Cryptophagus acutangulus
AAGAACTCGACCATTCCCTCAGAATCCTCGTAAGGCATGTACAACAAGATGTCTTTCGTGATCAAATCGCTTCGTTACATGTTGGTCCTAGAAATAATCCGTTCCGGAAATTATCTGCGTTTTTTGACGCAGCCGATGTTCTCAGGGTGGGCGGACGGATTCGCAACTCTTCGCTATCTTTTGATGCTAAACATCCGATGCTACTTCCTGCCTCTCATCGTTTGACTGAGATGGTGATTGAGCATTTCCACCTTCGTTACTTGCATCCCGGTTCCCAGACGCTTCACTGTCTCTTACGACAACAATTCTGGATTTTGTCTGCTAAGCGCGTTATCTCTCGTATCGTCTCTAAATGCATTCGTTGCTGGCGTCTGAATCCTTCCGTAGTCCAACCCCCGATGGGCGACTTGCCGACTTTACGCTTGTCCCAACTAAAACCATTTTCGTGCGTCGGTGTTGACTATGGCGGTCCTTTCAACGTTACCCTTGGAAGGAGTAGAGGGATAAAGAGCACAAAGGCTTATATCTGCTTATTCGTTTGTTTCGCAACTAAGGCCTTGCATATTGAACTCGCGTCAGATTTGTCGTCCGATTGCTTTCTAGCCGCTTTTCGTCGTTTTATTGCGCGCCGTGGCCGTTGTTCGTATGTTTTTTCTGACTGCGGCACAAACTTTGTTGGAGCCAATAAGTTGATTGTGCAATTTATTCAAGATGCTGCTGTCAAGGAAGGTTTCGAATGGCATTTTAATCCTCCGTCTGCTCCTCATTTCGGAGGCTTGTGGGAAGCCGGAATTAAATCGGTCAAGACCCATTTGTATCGCGTTGTCGGCGACCAAGTTTTGACATTTGAAGAACTGTCTACGGTACTTGTCCAGATCGAATCGCTGTTGAATTCGAGACCTCTTTGTCCGCTGAGCAATGATCCGAACGATCTTTCGGCTTTGACTCCCGGTCACTTTTTGTCACTTGAGCCAATTTCGGCCGTGCCGGATCCAAATCTTACGCACCTCGCTCTAAATCGGTTAAGTCGGTGGCAGTTGCTTCAGCGTCTCCACCAAGATTTTTGGTCGCGTTGGCATTTAGAGTATCTGCATACGCTACAACAACGGAGTAAATGGACGATCCCTTCGACTCCGATTGAACCTGGCACGTTAGTATTGGTCAAGAACAATTTAGTTCCACCGAGGGATTGGAATCTGGCTCGTGTTGTCGCAACTCATCCGGGTCCAGATGGAATTGTTCGGGTTGTAACGGTAAAAACCGCTAATGGCGAACTGAAGCGCCCAGTGGTCAAGTTGTGCCCACTGCCTAATCCTTCGATTGTTTAAAAACCGTTCCGCGTTTTTGGTGGGCGGTATGTTCTGTACGTTCGTTTTCATTTGTTTTAATTCATTTATTGTAAAAAGACAGAGAGACATAGATTTTTTGCTTTAACATTCTTAGTTTCGAGAAGCGGCGAATTTTGTGTTTTTGCACTGTTTTTGGCGTTCGAGCGTTCACGATCGTGGCCAGCGGAGACGCTCTCCCGCTTCGACCGTTAACGTTCCGCAGTTCGCTTTTGCTATTCGAATACGCGCCGTATTACTCGCAACTCTTTTCGCTTTTTATGCATTTCGCTGTATTTTTCCCTTTTTTTACTCATTCGTTTTTCCTTTGTTTTTTCGCTTCGCTTTTCCTTCCCTTTCGCTTTTTCTTTCCTGCTCGCATTCGTTTTCCTAGCTTCGCTTTCTCATCTTTCGTACCATCCAGGACGAGGATCATCTTCGAATTCAACAACAACAGCCACCGAACCAAAAGGTAAGTGCATTTTTACTGTTCGCCGTTTCTCTCTTTTGCTTATTTTAATTTGGTGCGAAACCGATTGAACTTCGCATTAACACACTTTGCTTTCCGACTCAGCTACTCGGCTACCTTTGTTATCTTTCTTAAGTCTATTTAAATAAAATTGTCGTTTACATGTTGTACTATCCTTATATTAACTAAAATCATACACATATTCCCTAAAAATTATCTTACCAAAATGTCTCTTATAGAAGTATTATATCGAAATATCCTATTAAGCTGTTAGTTTTTGTTTACCAGGCAAGAACGCGCTAATAATAAAACTAATTACATCTTTCTACCCCTACTATATCGAGAACTATCCTACTTTGTCCTAACAATATCCTTATGCATTGCCCGAGTCCCAAAATGTTGGTGCTGTATCCCGAATTCCCCCGTTAATATGTTATTATTAAAATTATTTTTCACTCGTATGCAACTTTTAAAACACTTACTTAATTACCTCGTTAATCACTTATATAATTCAAACATTTAAATTTTCCGCGATCGCGTAACCTAGTCTAGAGCATTGATTCTGACCACCATTTGCTACTTATTTCTTTATGTAGCAAACGATGATTAGTCCAATCCCCTGGATTTCGACTACCTCACAATAGGTCCGTCTAGTCTTGGGCACCAAAAAACCAGACGTTATATTACCCGTTAGCCCGTGTCACTTCCATGTAACACCAAGCTGACTGCTTGTGCTTGGGACAGGGATCTCAGGTCTTCCTTTTCTACGTCTATTTTAATTCTCCTCTCTAACCTCTCTTCCGACCTGCTAATTCTTCCTTCTTCTTCGTAGTCTTCCGTCCTTCTCAAGTGGTCCAGGGACGCACTTAAATTTCTCGTTTTGGGGTAGGTCCTGGTCGGTTCTTCTTTATTCGTCTCTTCACTTATCGTTTTTCTTCCACCCTCTGGTCGTAACTTTGCCCGCGATTGAACAAAGCTCCTCAAAATCCAGAACACAAAGTACAACACAAATATGACCAGCCCGGTTAGAATGCTGGCCAACAGCACTTCGTGGTGGATTGTGCTCCCTTCTTCTTCTTCTCCGTTGACACCGGTCGCCGTGGCCACCACGATTCCCACTGGATTGCGATGGAATAATAAATAGGCCACGCCTATTGATAGAAGCGAAATCCATAACAGCACCATGGAATCGTTGTGTACACCTTACTTCTCCCCGTATGTGAGGATACTCTTTGGCATGGCCTGGATGGCGTTTTGAATATCCCTTAAATTTTCCCTCTGGCCGGTTAGGTTGAGGTGTGGTAGATCAAGGGTCCAATTTGCGTTGAGGCACTCCGTGAAATTGTTGTACACCAATTTACGGGATGTCTCAGCTGGGTGGACCTTCATAGACTTTAAGGTGGACCACATCGCTGGCAAGATGTGTGTCGTCTTGGCTTCTGTCGTGGCATCCTGACGGCAGGGAAAGCGTTTGGGTATCATCACTTCTTCCCCGATGATCAATTCACAATGGCACGGTAAATTGATCTTCCCTGCGCCCGTCTTCTCCTCGTTGTTGTCGATTTGAGTTTGGTTCGTCCCGCACTTGATCTTCGTTCTTCCTTCTTCGTGGGTCAATATGTACTCGCCCTCGATTGCTTCCACAATTGATATGGCTGTGGATGCATGGCAAGACATATGGCAGTAGTTGCTGATTTCTTCTACAGAGGCGCCTAGGAATAATTTTCTTGCACACATTGGTCCGTGGATGGAATCGGACGAAAACCTTGGCAAGTAGCATAACTTGTCGTGATATGGGCGGCATTGGTGGAGGGCCGCCCCAGCAATAGTCCTGATGTTCTCCTTGTGCGATGATGATGCCAAGTATAGGCTTTCGTGGGGTATTTGGCACGTTCGATTGCGCCAAGCAAATAGAATGGTGACGAGTTCAAAGAGTCTCCATTCTTGGTACCTCTGCGTGATGGGGATCCGGATATAAATGGTCAACACTTCCCTCGTATAGGCACAGTCGCACAGCGGCAATTGGTAGTAACGACTAATATCTTTTAACGGTATGGCGAGCCCTTGGTTGGATTCGGCCAACTCTTCTGCAAGTCTTTCGAGATCCTTGACTAGCACCTGCTGTTTCAGGACTGCTATGGGAATTCGGTGCTGCTTACATAACATGCGGACTTCGTTACGTCGCACCACTCTAAACGTCAAAATGATCCGTTTTAGATTGGTGTAGTTGTCGTAAAACACTGCCATGAGCTGCGCTTCGTCACTTGCTTGCCTATTCTGCAAGTTTTGTGCGGTTTCCTTGGCGTAGCCTTCAATGGAATGAATCCTCTGCTCTACCTGGTGCATTGTTGTTGCTGACTTCCTGGTGTAGTCCTCGAACTGCTTTGACGTCGCCCCGATGCTAGTAATCGTGTCCGACAGGCCTCGATGCAACCTCTGAATCTCTGCCTCTAATTCCTCTTCTCTAACATGAAACTTGTCAAGTTTATGTTGCGTCGCCACCCCACAACACCACGATAGTCCATCCCCCACAAAGTCAAGCGCCCTCTTTGGTCGCCACTCCCTGGTCCTAGTCTTCGCTTCTTCTATGTTGTCCCAGTCCTTCTGTTCTTCATCGTATTCCACCTGGAACGTCTTGGCCAGTCGGTGGATTTGGTAGAGTAGTTTGCAACTTTCCCTCTGGGTACCTCCTTGACAGCCCTGCAGCATCATCGACTGCTCATCTGCCTGGTCCTTCACGGGGCTCTGTATTGTCCATTCCGTTGTGTAAACTAGCGGGATGGTTGCCTCATAGCCCACTGTCTGTGTTAGGGGCCTCCAGAATGCTCCAGCATTCACTTCTACAGGGTGGTCCCTCTGGCTGCTTGTAGTGTGGATTAGGGCCATCCACAATCTATTATTCAACAAATGTAATTCCTGATTACCCTACCTTAGGCTAATCCTTCTCCCCTAAATTTTGAATTTACTCTATTTTTCGTGTCCCTACCTGTATCTTAGCCGTTAATCGATCTACCTAACTATTAACTATTATCTATCTATTACCTAACTAGGACGCCCGATTTTCTTAGTTACCGTCGTCACAGCCCGGACTTATGGGCAAGGTCCAAGGGTCGTTATACCTAAGTATTCTCCCGACATGTACAACGTCCTTTTTCGATTTGGGTGTCAGCCCTTTCAAATTTTGTTTCTAGCAGTATGTTTTAATCATTTTTTTTTTTATTATCATTGCAAAAGTACCGCAGAAATACATTTAGAAATTTTTTATAATGTGTTAAAAATTAAATAAATATACAACGGTTTTTCACTATTTTGACACAATTACAATAAACTTTGAGAAAACCTAAAGTAACAACACAAAATACAAAACCCCAAACTAATGAAACACTGCATATTCGATTAAATTTTAATTGCATTTTAGTTTGGACAGCAAATACGCGCGCTTCACTCAATTTATTTTAGGTATATCCATTCCACCAAGAAAAATATTAAATTCATAGAAATTAGAAATAAAGTGTAAAAATTATTCACAACTTATTAATTATTGTTCGATTGTGAACTTACTTCGGTGGAAACTTTCTATTTGCCTCGCGCTATATATGTAAATGTTTCGCGCTATAAATATACATTTAAAAATTTTTAAAGGAACAAAATAACTATATTTTTTTATATGGACGATCCAACATTTGGCGCCTTTTACCTGAGGATCCGCATCTTCTCTAAACTCTCTTAGATGGCGCTAATAAAAAAAATATACACTACAAAAACCAAACAACAAAAATATAAACAAAAACACAGATTGGAGAATGTAAACAATACAATGAAAGCTGAGAATGCTAATTAATGTTGATATTGGTAGCACTTTTTCTACTCATTAATCCAAATAGATCATAAATGGCACTAAATGGTCAATGTCTGAGGGCGCCACTGTTATGATTATATTAATTGTTGTTAACAGGGTTGGATTGAGAAACAAGTACAGTAAAGTTTAAGACGATTCTATTTATTGTTCTAGCTCGTAGTCGTTGTTGTTCTGTACGCAGCCCCTTCAACCGCACGCTCCTCCCTTCTTTCTCTCCCGCGCGCCATCTCCCAGTCAGTGGGCACACCTAATACAACAAGCATACAGCAATCTAAACATCACTTGATCTCCCTCTTTTACTTCTCTCGTAGAGGAAGTATTGTATTCATCATGATTCAATAAACATAAGGTTGGCTCGATCGAGGGCCCAAATTCGTCATTTATGCGCAATGCTCCCACATATCGAACATGCACGATCTTTCTCGATTTGCGTTTAAAATTTAACATTTACAGCTTAGGCGGTATTTACATTTAGAAATTTACTTGAAGCAAAATAATTAAACTTAATCAAATTAATGATGTTGATAAATGTAAATAATCTTTAAATTGTTTCATTAGTCAGTTAAAACAACTTTAGAGCGAGTTTTTTTTATTTACATTGGGTTTTAAATAAACATGCTTTAAATAAAGTTATGAATGCAGACGCTGCTTAAGATTTTACATGACAATTGATATAAATTTGAGGTTATACTTGTATTTACATTGTTATATTCACGGTGAAAATAAGTGATAATGCCTAGTTGTGCAGTGAGAGTTTGTAAAAACAACAATAAGAAAACCAAGGGCCGTAATATTCGTTATCATCGATTTCCCAAGAAGAAGCAGCTAATTGAAAAATGGCTTGAGGCTTGCAAACTATTAAACAAATAAAAGAATAAAACATTCACTTACTATTTGAAATTCGACTGGTAGATTCCACACTCGAAATTAAACAACCCGACACAGCGACACGTGTTTACATTCAAACATCTTAGAATTCGCGGGTAAATGTTCGGTAGGTGCTCGGTTAAGTTCGTAATGTGTGAGACAAATTTCAAATGGCATTAAATTCCCGCGTGCGTAGACTCGGGCTTCGAGCCAACCTATCTATATTGAATCATGGTATTCATGAAAAAAAAAAATTCTCCAAATTTCACATTTTTCTACATTATAGAATGCGTAGATTACGAAAATCATATTCACTAATTTCCGTCTGTCGGTCTGTCGGTCTGTCGGTCTGTGCAATTCTTTAAACCACTATATTTCGGAATCTACTGACCCGATTAAAGCAAAATTTGCGTCCTTTTTTTTCTACCTGCCCATAGATGATATCGAAGAAAAAAAGTTTATAAAATTCTCAAAGACCTGCGCGTTATAGGCCAAAAACATGCTAAAAATGGCAAAATCGGTAGATCCACTTAATCTTCTAAAGTTGCTGACCGATTTTAACCAAATATTGAACATATGTTTCGTGTATACCCCAAGTGGTGAATGCTCTCAAAAAATCTGGAGTTTATTATAGGGTTGAATTTTGATTAAGGGTTGAAGGGTCAAAAAGTTGTAAAAATGAATAAGTTGTAACGTGAATACCTGCCAGGAGGAATATTTGATTTGGACCAAATTTGGTATACATATTAAGGATACATTGAAGAAAATGCTGGTAAAAGTTTCATCCCCTAAAAATAAGCCCCTACGACCCATTTTCCATTTAAGTTAATTGTTCAAAAATTGCCGGTGTTGTGATTCTTATATGGCAGCATTACCCACACTTTTCCATCAGTTATTTTACTAATATTTACATAAAGAGTGAGTAAAAATAAATTTCGACCCTTACCACACACCCCCACCCCTCCAATATAAAGTTTGAGTCATATGGTTCGGATTTTCTTCATATTCGATTTCTACTATACATTTTAAACATATTTACGAATAATATAATTTAAAATAGTATGCGACCCTTATTTTGCAATTTCAACCCTTAACATACCATGTACAGTCAAAATGCTCGGATTTCTTTCAAATTTGGATCCTAGTAGTAATTTAACTTTCTTAACTTATCATTATTTAGTTAATTAAATTAAAATTAGGGTAGGACCTACATATTACAATTGTAACCCCCAATGCACCCCTTACAGTTTGATTTGTCAGATTTCTTTAAAATTTGTTTTCTAATAATAAATTAAAATATAATTTAAACTAGTTAAAATGTCCTAGAATCCTCAATTCATGTTTTTAACCCTTAACACACTCCTTACACTGATAGTGCTAGGATTTACTTCAAACATTGATTTATATTGGTAATTTTAAATCTAGCTTCAAATAGTTTCATTAAATTTTTAATCTTTTCATACACACGTTTCAACTTTATCGCTTAAATTTGTTTAAAATTTTGTTCCTAGTTAAAATTTAAAAAGCATTTTTAAATACCCGATAAATTTTTTCAGTAAAAGATGCCTCAAAATTCTAAAAATTTGAATAACAAATTTTAATATAGCAACGAGAGAAGTACTGTGGAATCTCATTTCCAGCGAATTTTTTTTACAAACAAACAAAAGTAAAAAATGCTAAAAAATACAAACTAAAGTTATAAATGCTAAATCAACTACATCGAAGAGTTAAGAGAAATATATTCTATATATTTCTCTTAAGAGAAATATATTCTATATATTCTATATATTTCTCTTATATGTCTCATGCCGCTGTTACAGCGTACTTTGCACAACAATAACAGACCAAAACTTAAAAAGTTATTTATTTTACTAAATAACTTTTTGAGAACCTAAATATTTAGTAATACATAATAATGAAACATGTAACTAAATTCAAATATTGATGACATATTATGCACAATTATACTGCAAAATAATGTAAATAACTGAATGTTGTAAATGCTGAAGTTTGTAATGCAATTTTTCAACACGCGAATAACATTGCACTATCCGAATCTAGGAAAAATATGTTGTCGATTAGTTACAAAATTTTATTTTATTTTTTGCCAAACTCGATAGAAAAAGAGAGAAACACGAGTGACATTTGGTGCATAAAACATACGTCACAGAATTACAAAATAGTACAATCTATGAGTGAGGTAAACAAACACGGATCAGTCAGGCGCAATTTACAGTTTGCTTTACTCAATATCAATTATTTAAATTTAGTCATTATTTATACTTTGACCGCCATCTATGAGTAGATATCACACTAAATTTTTGTGATGAGTTTTAGCTATCCTATTCAGTTTATATGGTATCACAGATAAGTATACAGATAGGCTGTTCAACGTTAATATTTGTTTCGCTACCTATTCAGTTCCCCTCAACCCGCGTGTATTTTATATTGCCTACATCTAGGAGTATGCCTGTTATATTGCCTACATCATAGTTTATTTAATTTTGTTTTGAAAGAAAACTGTAATCACATTATAATTTAACGGATGGTTTTAGAAACTGTGTCTGGAGGTGGGGTTGCAACTGTTAAATTGTAACTGTTAAATTGTCTCGACGTGGGGTTGCAACTGTTGTAATTGTTGGTTGGGTGTGGTTTGGGCGTTATGACGATGATTTCAATATTTCATATTACGTTATTAGAGTATTATATTATTTTGCAACGCCATCTACCATAGGATAGACATGCCATTCAACAGGAACAGCGCCTCTCCGTGGCCGGCGTTATACTAAAAAAGCCCTCTCTGGTCGGGCGTTGGCAATATCAAAAATGCGAAACACTTTGCCCTATACGATGGCACATCTGTATATAACCTTATCTGTGATGGTATACATTATATTTGCTCAAGCTATAAACTAAAATTCTGCTAAAAGCGCTCTCTATTATACTTCTTTGAAATATATCGTTGGTTGCATACATTGCTTACTATTAAAAAAAATGTATTCACAGTTTAATTTGGATTTGTTTATATAATAAAAAATAAAAAAAAAACAACGGCACGCGGTGTTCCCAAGCGGTCACCCATCCAAGTACTAACTGCGCCCGACATTGCTTAGCTTCGTTGATCGGACGAGAAACTTACTTTTTTACTTTTTAAGACATTTATTTATTTCCATAGACATTTTGTGTACAAAATATGTTTTCGTTACACATGTAACCTTACATACTAACACTTAAATATTATTACATGACCAAGCACCTATAGCACATTGCTTTATCTTGATGAACAAATTGAATTATTGACATAGGTGCCAATTTTAATCCTCCATTGATGCATGCAGGTAGGCCTGCATGCATTCATGGTTTACAAAAGATTATTGTTAATATTAGTACGAAATGTATTGTTAGGTTCCAGGAAAATGAAAAAGTAAAAACCTGGTCAAGGAAAAAGTATTGATGCATCCACTGTTAATGGATTTGAGGGTGTAGGAGGGCACTGCAAATCAGGTGGAGCATACGGTCTATCCAAAGTTAGAAGATCGTTACGTCATTAATGCTATATGACGTAGGCTTAAGGTCTATTTACATCAATATTTTTCAATGTGCAATTTGTATTGAATGTTGCCAAATTATTACTTACTTTTATTACAAAGCGATATGACTATGAATCGATTATCGACAAAACAGTCACTTAATACTCACAAAACTTAGCACAAGAATAGCAATAGTCACAAAACTTAACCTGACTTTATGCTATGATTTAAGCAGTGTACCTGACAATCGATCTAGATTGCCAGCAATACACAATCGATTATTTGTGAAATTGTGAAATTTTTGGGGGTAAACCATTCATTAGCCAGGTGCAACCTAAGCCACTATAATCCCTAAAACCAAAACTTTCTAACGCATTTTCTCGCTTAATACCTCATATAATGACTTTATTCTTATAGCAATGTTAATATTAGTACAAAATGAAAAATTTATGCTTAAATTAATTTTGATTATGTTAGTTTTTTTTTTTAAATTTGAGGTTGGTATTAAGTACGTCATTATTTCACATTCATGACGTAACGATCTTCTATCTTTGGATAGACTGTAGGTAATAATACCCGAAGTAATACATTGGTAATAGTCCCCGAAGAGCGTTGCCGAAATTTTAATGGCGCTGTTGTGTGCGCATGCAAGTGTTTTGAATGGGTCGCAAATGTCGAGTTTTGCTCGTGTGAGAGCGCTGTCGTTCGAACGGACTTGAAGAGTCCATATATTGTGCAGGTGGTACGTACGTCGAGCATACGTACAGCAAGCTGCAAATTATGTTGTGTTAAAATACGGGTGGCGCCATCTTGAAGAGCATAGCGTAAGTTGATTTGAATTTAAAGCAGATTACTTTGGGATTCTTTGGCAAAAAAATGGCTTTTCAGAGGAAAAAGTGAAATGTCAAATTAAAATTGGGTTAGGGGTTTATGTTGGAGGTGATTCATTTAATTACTTTATGTCGGAATAAAACATTGGAGAGGAATTATTTATTGCGAGGGATAGCAGGTAAGTAGGTTTTTTGTTTATTGTATTTACATTAGATTTTGCAGGTTAATGATTGTTTGTTTACAAATAATCGAACGATTTGGCCATTCAGACATGAGATGGTTTCACAAGTAGATTGATTTGATTTTACAATATAAATGGTTGGAATATTATTGCTTACATTTAATCAACAATAACAAAGGTGAGTGCATACTCATCAGCACGACTACATTTATTTTGTACAAATAATAATAACTCTTATTCTTGTTACATGTGATGCGATACGAATAACAACCAACAGCAACAATCGCAGTAAGCAGAGATTACACCGCACTTACGGAGCACTTTTTAATACGCACTGCGATTTTGAGTGAGCACTTTTGATGGCGTACGACCAGACTAGCCAAACTAATTTGCGGATGAGACACTCTTGATAGAATTACAACAATACAATACGCTATATTAGAATAAAAACACCGAGTCAACAAAGCAGAGAGAGGAAGCGAAAGCTGAATACCGTCCACCGTTTAGCAGTCAGTAGTATACTATAGCCATAGCTGGATCGAAAAAAGGCTGATGTTAATCGATAGTAAAGGCAGAGACAAGAAGCAGCGATCAATGGGTTGGCCAAGTAAATAAATGTGACAATTACAGACTAATTAGTTTTTTTTCTAGCAGGTTGTGGAACGGGAGTTTGTGGGCGATGTGTCCGTCGTCTTTTCGTCGGACTGTCTCGGTTGTTTTGACAATGTCTTTTGTGAGCGGGTTGGATTTTGAGTGAAATTTATAAAAATGTTTCCACAAAATCGGCAATGTACTGAAAATAGTGTTTTACTACGTATATATGTGAAAATAGTGTTTTCACCTATGGCATACCCGAAGCGAAAATGCTTCATTTTTCTTCTAGTTGAAAAATGTTTTGCGTTCGACAAATAAATAATTATTAGATTTATGTAAATTTTCGCTCGTGTTACTGTAATTTTTTAGCATGATCAACTTAGCTTAACTTTTTTCTACAAAATTAAATACTTATATGTTTTAAATTATTTACATTTTGTATGGTATTGAAAGAAATTATAATTAAAATTATTTTCTCTAGCTCCCTTGCTACTCGAACGCCCCCATGCGAAATGTCAAATGAATAATTTTTCTTGCCATTTTATTTGCAATTAAAGTGAGGTTAGAGTAGTTTCAAATATTCAAATCCCCTTATCAATTCAAACAATGGAATCAGCATGTAAAATTCAAGTTTATTAGATAGTTATTAGATCTAATCTAATAACTTTATGTGAAATTAGTGATACTTGCACTCCACCAAGCATCAAAGATGCAGGATACATATATGCGTAGAAAAAATTATATTTGCTACTCGAAGTGAAATACGTTTTTTTCGTTTGTGAATTTGTTCAACTCGCCGCTACCCGGCTTGTTATTAACAAATATTCACTCATGAAAAAAACGGTATTTTCACTACAAGTTGCAAAATATACTATTTTCGTTTGTGAACTAATTTTACTCACGAAAAAAATGACACTTTCACTTCTTGTTCCAAAATATACCAATTTTAGTACAAGTAAGTAAAGTTTGTCATTTAATTGCTATAAGTTACAAACACAGCGATTCTACAGTTATAACACCCGCGCCTGCCTAACGCCACCTAGTGACTCAATTTTAATTATCGAAACAATTTTCTAATAATATTATTTTAAATGAATCAGCGATACGCCACTGTCTAAAATTATAAAAAAGATGTGGTAAGACCAATAAATCTACCGAATATAATTTCATTGTAGCTAATTTCATGCTGGTGTAGGGTTGGTACTTCGAACAAACTAATAATTCAGCCAACAAAACCAAATCATCCTCAACTACTTCAAACCCTGTTCAAGAAAAACGAATGGGGTTTACGATATCTATCATTAATTTCAACCAAAAATAATGTTTTTGTATATTTAGCAAAAAAGACAACGACACGCGGTGTTCCCAAGCGGTCACCCATCCAAGTACTAACCGCGCCCGACATTGCTTAGCTTCGTTGATCGAACGAGAAACTTTTTTTTTTTTGGAATTTTAAAATTTTACATATATATACTAACATGAGACATAAGAATATGGGACATTACAATACATATACGAAACAGGTACACTTATTATCTAGGCTCCTAGCTATTTATCTAGGCTCAAAGCTTTATCCTAGAAAACATCTATTGAAGAACATTAGGCAATGAATCGCCAATTTATAAATAGCAGCCTAAGTATTTGAAAATACTTAGAATGCTATTTTACAAAAAATTTTGAATTAAATATTAATAGGTTAATATATATTTTTCGATTTCTATCCAGGAAACAAAGTGAAAACCTGGTTGAGAAAATGGGGGTGGTGGGGCGTACTGATTGGCAATTAGGCGTCGAATACCTTATCTGTGACCAAACTACCAACCAGTAGCGCCATCTGTCAAGTGATAGCGTATACTCGTATAAAAATAGGCGTGACTGCCTACTTTTGCCCGGTAGTTCAAACATTACGTTTGCCGGGATCCAGTTGACGTGCAATGTCATTCCATTGTATACATTTCCGAGTTTTGTGCTAAATAAAAATTGTTTGATACAATAAGTGCACTTATTAGAGTGCACTCACTAGTTAGTCTGAGATTAGTGCGTTAAGCGCCTTTTGGTTGTGGGAAAGTGAGTATGTTTATTTATTAATTTGTGTTGTAGGATTTGGTTCGGATTGGACTATTGTTTATTTATTAAATGTGGTTGAATTGGGTGAAAATAATGGAAAATAGATGCTGACATAAAATAATAGTGCAGTAATACAATTACTGAAGGGTGAAGATGTTTACAAACAATTCGGAATATTTGCAACGACAATTGTTTACAAAACAATTTATCGCTGGTAAGTATAAATTGCAATATCATAATATATCATAATATAAATACTAGTTATATTATTTACGTACGCCAAAACGCAGACAAGCAGCAGAGTTAGACAACAGTTCGGATAAGTGACTCCAGGCAGTCTCAACACAGGTTTGTTCGCAAACAGCCCCGATCGATCCGCACCAGTTTCACCATCCGGAAAGCAGCACACAGCAATTAATAGATATGTATCCTTGGTTATTGTAAAATCGAAATTACGCTCGAGTAGTATTAGTTATAAATAAGTAAATGAATGAGTAATAGCATAGGGTATAAAAGAACAATAAGAATGTGAAAAACGATAATAAAATAATAAACTTATATAATAGAAATATAAGTGTATGTATGAAGTGGTAAAGAGACGCACAGGCAGTGGTAGCACCAACAATAGCAATTTCAAAATTCAAACCCTATGAAGCAGACCAAGTTTGTTTAGTTTCTGGTAGGGGAGTCTGTGCATGATTCGGCCTTCATCGGTCCTTCTTACAATCTGCACTGATTTTGTTACATCTTTGGTAAGCTTGTTAATTTTCATTTTCTTGTTGTAGAATGAAGCCGATGTACGATATATGATATCACTCAAGTACTCGACTCCAGTGAGTTCATGCATGTCAGCAATTTTCGTGAGGTAATCACCACTAATTGCCAATCTGAGGCATTTGTTTTGGATCCTCTGCAGAATCTGCATTGATGACGCGCCGATGCTACACCACACTGGAGCCGCGTACATAAGGATTAGTCGAATTATTGTCTTGTATAGTATGACTTTGTTTGCTATGTTTAAGGCAGAGTTCCGATTGAGCAGTGGATACACTTGCGACAGTGCAGCCAGAGCTTTGTTCCTCGTCCGCTCGATATGTTTATTGAAGCATAACCGTTGGTCCAAAATTACACCTAAATAGGTGATTTGTGTGGCAGGGTAAAATTTGGATTGCCCAACTACAAGTGGTTTGAAGACCTTATTATGAGCAAGTTTATGGGTGAATAGTGATGTTTCAGTTTTATTGCTATTTAACAGAATTTTCCATTGCTTGCAGCAATTTTCCAAGATCGTCGTATGGAACTGGATTTGTCTGTTCGCAATTTCGGCAATATAACTGTGAGCAATAATAGCAGTATCATCCGCGAATTGTGCAATGCTTGTTTTAGCAAAAGTTGGTATATCTGCAATATAAATGTTGAAGAGTGCTGGTCCAAGGATCCGTCCTTGGACCAGCACTCTTGCCAGCACTCTTGGGGCACTCCTGCCATTATGGTTCGTTTAGTTGCATTCGATTTACCAACCTTTACTTCAAACGTTCGCCTATTCAAGTAGTCATCAATCCATGCAATCAAATATTGAGGATATCTGAAGGTTTTCATTTTACAAATTAGAGCCCGATGCCAGACTCTATCAAACGCCTTCTCTATATCGAATACAGCCATAACTGAAGCGCCTTTTCTATTAAAGTGCACGCTGATTTCATTAGTCATTCTGATCAGTTGATGAACAGTGCTATGCTTATCACGAAATCCAAACTGGAAGTCTGGTAAGACTTTCCTGGATCTCGTGTGCTTGTTCAGTCTGTTCAGAATGACTTTTTCGGAGATTTTTGATAGAATAGGCAGCAGGCTGATGGGTCGGTAGTTTTGTGGCAGAGAATGGTCCTTTTTAGGTTTGGGCACTGGCACAACTAGCGCACTTTTCCATGATCGCGGAAAGTGTTGAAATTTCAGCACGCTATTGATAACGTACGTCAGTTGATAACGCACCAGTACTTTCCTAGGTGCATTCTTTACCACTTTGTTCGTGATTTCGTCATGTCCGGGGGATTTGTTATTTTTAAGTTTTGGTATTATATATCGTATCTCGTCTGGCGTGGCAAAGACATTCGCAAACTCGCCTGGGGTGATACATTTCTTGTGCTGAACTGTTTCGCCGTACTTTAAATTAATATTGTTTTCGACTGCAGGATCCAAGTGATCCTGGAGTACGTGAACTTTTTCAAACGTATCAGCCAGTAGTTTGCTCTTGTCTTTGTCAAGGAAAAAGCTTCTACCATTGACTAGCATTGTTTCAATTTTGGATTTTCTGTTTTTCAGTCGTTTGGTGACTTTCCATAACGAATTGTCGTGAGGCGACAATTTCGTTAGGAAATTATGCCATTCTGCATTTTTAAAAAGTTTGATTTCCTTCCGAATAATTGCTGTTAAACGATTAGTAATAATTTTTTCGTTAATGTCGAGCGTGCTTTGATATAATTTACGATGTTTGTTTTTTGATTTTATTAGTTGTTTAATGTAATCAGGCAGAATTTCCGGCTCCCTGTTGGAGATCAATCCACTGTGTTTGCGAATTACTGTCTGGATGTTTTTAGTCAATAAATTTACTTCACTCTCAAGCTGTTCAATTGTATGAATTGAGGGAGTGACTTTTGTCATGCTATTCAGATCGTTTCTGAAGTTTTTCCAATTGGTTTTTCTGAGGCTTCTGTAGTGAGTTATGTCATTTTCTTGACTATTGACCAAATATAAATCGAAATAGATTGGATTATGGTCAGAATCTAGCTCACAGAACTGCTTCAGATCTATTGGAAAATTCAAGTTTTTTGAAATTGTTATGTCAATTGTAGTAGGTGTCATTCCGTTTGTGGGATAATGGGTGGGAGTGTCAGTGAAAACCAGATTCAGGTTCCTGCCATCCATAAAGTTTTTTAGGGAAATCCCATTTGTGTTATTTCGAGCGTTGTTCCAATCTGTGTGACAACAATTCAGGTCACCAATCAGGATC
Source organism: Cryptophagus acutangulus (assembly GCA_963556235.1). Lineage (NCBI taxonomy): Eukaryota > Metazoa > Arthropoda > Insecta > Coleoptera > Cryptophagidae > Cryptophagus > Cryptophagus acutangulus. The sequence goes on from CAUVYR010000009.1 coordinate 16,731, forward strand.
ACCTTTCTTGTCGTAGAAAAAATTCTGTCCAAGTTAGCAGAAAAGTGCTTCTGCTTTGGACGCATATAGGCTGTCATAATTACGGTCCTGTTTGGCAACTGAATTGCTACTACTTCAATATTATTGATATTAGGAACATGAATCTGCTTAAAATCAATTTAGTTTTTTACTATCACTGCCACTCCACCGCCTCTGTGCTCACCAGGTCTATCTAGTCTAATTACTTTAAATTTATTTATTTTGAAATTATCCCTAGGCTGTAATTTAGTTTCATTTAGGAACATGATGTCAATTTTGTTTTGCGAAATAAAGTTTTCCACAATTGTCCTTCTATCACCCATGCTATTAGAGTTCCAGCAGCAAACTCGAAGGCCTATTAAAAATCGTAGTTGTGTAAATTGTTTTCCAGAAAGTGAACCAGGTGCACAAACCGCTCCCGCCTGTCTACAATTGTAGCAAGACCTGCATTGAGGTCTTTAAGGGTCTGAACTGTTGCATTTAAATTTATTAAATTATTGGTTTGACTGACGAGTGTACTAAGTCTGTTAAATGTGTCGTACTGACCTGTTGTTTGCGCTGCTTCCTGTCCACTTGTCGCGAGGGGTGGTCGTGGTTGTATGGGTGGTTGCCTATTTTGGGTGCGTTCGGTCCAGACGTCCGTTGTTGGCTGTGACGCAGGTACATACTTGGGCTTGAGAGCCGGGAATAGGTAGTGGGTGTATCCCGACTGCTGCTTGGCCTCCCTGGTTTGAATTGGGTTGACCTCTCAAGTTTTCAGGATACTTGCCATCCTTGCCTTGTAGACAGGACACTCTGTGTTGTTCGCAGTGTGTTCCTGTCCACAGTTTATACATTTTGGTGGTGATTCTTTGCTTAGGGTGCAATCCTTGCTCCAGTGGTCCTCAGAGCACTTGACACACTTGGGATTATGTCGGCAGTTGGTTGTTGCATGGTCCCAAAACTGGCAGCGCTTGCACTAGATGATGTACTATTTATTTGTGTGGCGGCTCCACGTGATCTTCGTATAAGCCAGGTATTTGATGTTTTTTTGGAGGCTGGAAAGAGTAACACTGCCAGGTGTTACCACCATGTATAGCGGGTTGAATTTGGTTTTCATTGGGAAAACTTTAAGAACCGGAATTTGCCTCTCCTTTAATTCCTCGATGACTTCTTCAGGGGTTATTCCAGCCTGAAGTCCAGAGATGACGAACGCGTGCGTCTTTTCAGCTTGCGGGGTGTAGGTGTGGAATTCGTCGTTTTTGCCTTCGTAGACTGCAACCAGGTTCTTCTGTTCAGCTGCGTCAGTGATGTACAGGTTAAGGCCCATTTATAGTTCGTCGTTAACCGTAGCCGTAACCGTAAGAAACTCAGATTCTGATTGGTCTATTTTGAATTGCCAAATTGTACAAACCAATCAGGAACTGAGTTTCTTACGGCTACGGATACGGTTAACGACGAACTATAAATAGGCCTTTAGTGTTGTACCTAGAATATTTAAGTGGGGCAGTCGGAAAGCAACGCTAACTAGATGTCGCTACATTACCATTTTATTTCATACTTGTTAGCTAAAACACGCAAAAAGTTATGAATTACAATATATTTTTCAAAAAACAATTAACAACCCAAGTTCATGTATTATTATGTTTATCAAATTGTGCCTTGGATAATTATTTATTAAATTTTGAAGTTTAAAATTTTTTCTATTGATTTTTCACAACTCGTGTTAACAGAAGCCCAAACAAGTATGTCAAAATCTATCTCTAAAAGTTCAAAGCATATTTTGCAGTAATTTGACTAAAAAGTATGAATCAAATGTGAAATGGTGCAAACTGTAAAAATTTTAAATGACATTTAGTGCCATGTTAAATGCCGTTTAGTTCGGTAAGCTAATCACAGATGGCTCCTAATCAATATAATACCGTACAATATTGTGTTTTCCTACAATCGCATATAAAAGTAGGCCTTTATGCTTTCATTTGACAACGAAAAGTGGGCGTTTTCCGAGAAGTTGTCACTTTCCCGCTCTAGATCCTTTTGCTGACTTTCTCGCTCGCTAAATCAAAACAATGCAGTAAAACAATAGTTTTTGTTTTTAGAAATTAGCGTTTCTTGGTTACCGATGATATAATCACATTTTTATTTGTCGTCAAAATATTAATTTTACATTTTTGCAACAAAAATTTAATTTAAAATCGATTGTAGGAAAAATCTTGTGTGTATTTCGAGCGCAAAGTGTTTTTGTCGCTTTCGCCAGATTGTCGTGCTCCGCTATCGCGTCGCACGACAACATTCTGGCTCGCGCGACAAAGTATCACTTTGCGCTCTTAATACACAAATAGCAATTATGCACCTAGGCACACTGAGTGACGAGTGTAACTCTATCCTTTTTCGATTAGGTATAAAACAAAGAATAGAGATGTACTATTATTATGCAGAAGCATATATGTATTTTTTGTTGCGATTGTAGTATGCTAAAAATGTTAGAAAGCAGATTTCTTTGGGTTAATTAATTTTCCTCAACAGAAACCGCTTTTATAAAAATAAATGTGTACACAGCGCATTCTAGAAGAAATCGTTTGAAGTAGCTCCGGACAACCATCTTCTTTACCCACTTGTTCTAAATGGGCGTAACCCAACGCTCGTCTTAATATAATATCCTTTCTTAACATGTGTGTCAAGAAAGGATATTAGCTGTTTATGGTTGGATGGTTTTCCTTTGAGGATTATGGGAGGAAGAGATTTTGGAGCGGTATTGTTGGCGGCGGCAGTGCCGGCAGCAGCGGTGGTGGGCTTCTTATTCGGACGGGGCTTGTGCTGAACGCTGACGTCCTCTCCAATGTCCATGTCAGAATCTGAGCTACTATAATCAGAAAGTGCATTGAATTTATTTTTGGTAAGGGGGGGCAGTTTTGGCCTTTTTAAGAGCCTGCTAGTTTTAGCGGGGTGAAGAAATCCATCTGGTGACAGTGTTGGAGACCGTGGCTTCCTTTTTTTATCTTTGCTTTCTCTGGTCGGTTTGAGCATGACAAACGAAGGTGGAGTTGATCGCGGTTTAGCCCCTTGAGCTTCAAGGTTAGTTGGCCGCAGATTGGGGATGTCATCAGTAGCCATTGCTTCATCTACTGTGGGTGTTAAATTTGATGCGCCTGTTGTTGCAGATGCCAGTAAATTATTTAATGCCGATGTTGAAGTTAAATTATTTAATGCCGAAGGACTTGTTGAGGTGGTTGTAGTCACCGTAAGGGTGGTTGTTGAAATTGGTAATGTAGCCATCGAGCCGTAATAGCGAAGGGTGTCGCTATTGCCACTTAGGCTACTTGAATTTGCAGAGTTAGAATTAAGATTTTCCGGGTCCGGACCTGTGCTATTCACGTTAGGTTTCGCAAATTCAAATTTGTACGCGTCAAGCTCACTGTCGCTAAGCGGTGGAGTAAGTTTTACAATGGGGCTGTCTACCATAAAACGGATTCCATATCTTTTACGATATGATATAGAATAATTCAAAAAAAAAATAATGATGAAATTTTTTTTGCGATAGGGCTTATGAAATTCAAACTGTGAGGGTTTGAAAGTGTGACCTACGTCACTATCTAACAAGCGTTCCAACCAATCATAGCACACTACTTCCCCTCCAAGCAGCAGTACTCAACAGGCTGGAGCGACCGCTGGAGTTTGTTTAGAAGTACAAGCGTAACCTCACTTTTGATATTGTTATTGTGAAACTCGTCACTCGATAAGCTTGTATTCCTAAATTTTTTGATGATGAGTGCAAACGAAAGAAGAAAGTCTATGAAATTTTGTTGTATTCCTAATTGTAAGAACAACAATATACAAAATCCTTCAAAAGTTTTTTTGTGCATTAAAAACCATAATGAACGGTTGTTTAAACAGTGGAAAGAAATTTCAAAAGTGCCAACGGATTCATTTCGGTTTAAAAGCCAATATTGCTGTGAAGATCATTTTGATGTAAGTAAACAATATTTTATTATATACATAATTGAAAAAATATAATGTATACATATACAATTAAAAATATACATTTTGTCGACTTTTTCTAACTAGTTATGATTTTTTGCGTAGCTTGCTAACGATACAACCAACTGGATGTACTATAAAACAATGGGTACAGTTTTAAAACTGAAGTCTGACGCAAAACTGAAGATTAATGAAGTCGTACACCCTTCGCAAATATCGACAGAGGAAAGAGAACAAAAAGCAGTCCTTTTGAACACAGTATCCAAGAAAAGAAAACTTGATCCTTCGGTTCCGTCAACATCGTTTGCTATCAATTTTGAGTTTGTCGATCCGGATTTGGAAATAGTAAACTCTGAGTCGTCTGGATCAAGTTCACAAAACAAGCCCTATGATTCTAGTGATGAAGCTAGTGTCGGAGCGAGTGATGATGATTTACTTAAAATGATTAAGTTTTCTTCTGACGAAGCAAAGACAACACATCGGCAATATAACGTAAATCTTATTGAAACCAAAAGCCGATTCTATTTGGGGATTCCAAAAAATATATATATTTTTGTCAAACTTGTATGCCAATGGACAAGTATTTCTTATGAGCATGTTTTAATTACTTTGCGGAAAATAAAAACTAACGATTCTTATGAACGAATTGCGGACGAATTTGGTCTCAGCAAACCGATGGTGGCAAAAATTTTCACTACTGACGTTCCGAAGTTAGCAAAAATTATGCAAAGTTTTGTATTTTTTCCAAGTTCATCTACAGTGAAATGTTTACTGCCAACTCCGTTTTGGTATCGGTACCATAATGTGGAATCTATTATTGATTGTTTCGAGATTCAAATCGAAAAACCGTCCGATCCATTATTACAGAGTTTAACGTGGTCCGAGTACAAAAAATGTAACACCTTAAAGTTTTTGATCTCGTCGACTCCTAATGGATTTATAAACTATATTTCCGGGGCATTTGGAGGTCGCGCAAGTGATACAAAAATTGTGGAAGAATCTGGGTACTTGAATGTGCTTCCAAATAACTCTTGGGTAATGGCGGATCGAGGTTTTAAACACATTTCGGAAATGCTAGTAAGAAAAAATTGTAAACTTGTTCGACCTCCAAGTGTTTCTCAAAACACAAAATTAACAACAATGGAAGCACAAGAAGCAAAAAAAATTGCGGCTTTGCGTATCCATATCGAAAGGGTAATAGAAAGAATTCGATTTTATGGAATGGGCGACATGCACGCGAGAATAAACAACAATTTGTTAATTTACATGAATAGCATTGCGATTATATTATCTGGAATAGTTAATTTACAAGAACCAATAATAAAATAAGATTTTAAAATGTTTTGTAATATTTGTTTGTATTTATTAGAGATACGTTGAGCATATTTACTTGTTTGTTATTGTATATTTGAAATATATTTATATTTTCTAACATAATAAACCTTGTTGAATTTATTGCATTACTTCTATTAGTAAAATGTTATATTATAAAACAAAAATATTATAAAGATATTAAATCACAAGATATAAATCGTACTTAGAAGAATCATTATTATTGAAAATTTGGGATGAAAATAATAGGAGATTATATAAAAGATTAATATTATAATAATGATATTTATATTTTGCTAATTACAATTTAATGGTCGTCTTAAAGTATTATATTTTCATTTCATTAAACACAGGAAAAATGGATTTTTTCCAAAACAACATTGCTTTTTCCATTATCTCCTCACAAGCCACCTTGTTGAGATTAATTTCTGTTATCGAAACTTCATTGTTTGTTTCAAATTTCGGAGAAGCGATACAAAAATAACCCTTTTCTTTATTACTAAAGAGCATTTGGAGTTGCAACTGCATTTCAAATTTTTCTACAATTTTCCCATCTTTTATGTAATTTTCTAAAGTTTTTTCAGAAGCTGGACATTTAACTTCTATGCAGTGAGTCTCTGTCAAACCATCTGGAGATGCTCCAAAAATTGGGTATTTTTGGTTAAGTAGAAGTCCACTTCGTTTTATTTTAATTGCCTTGATAAGGCCTACTTCTTTTAATACTTGTTCTTCTAAATTTTTGCCTCGTAGTATTGCATTTGTGATGATTTGCGATGCTGCCCCCATAATCGATTCTTTTAATGAACCATCCACTGTTTGGCACCTGGATGCTTCAAAAATTTTAGATGCAGTTATTCTGCCGCCTCGTAAACGAAACCAAGCTGAATTATTTGCTTGATTTCTTGTAGCTTCCTCCGCATATTGACAATGCTCTTTTGGCATGTTATTTCCAGCAAATTGTAAAAATTTCCCGGCTTCTAATGGTCCTTGAAAAATTCCTACATGTTGCCTAAATTTGACTAACAAATTAATCAGAGCCAAATCCATAAACCCCTTTTCGTTTAAGATGGAAAAAATGCCTCCCGATCCTATGGGACATTTTCTAGCCATAACTTTAGGATAATTCATATTTTTTGGTCCAAGTTCAGGAATTGTTTTTTTCAGCATAGATGCCAAATCCATCTTGTGTCCACAAACACCTGATAACGCAGCTTTTTTCCAATAGCATGTTTTAGATGTTACCGCTTTATCCTCACTTCGCCTATGCAGCCAGAAAAGAAACGCTACAGAATGCTTGCAGCCTCCTAAAATTATTAAATAATAAACAAATATTCAAAAGCATTTCTTAAACTACCTGCTGATGCTGGACAATCTTGACATTTACAAGAGACTACTTTTTCATCTTCTGTATCCACAATAACATCAACGCTGTAAGCTTTTGTGCTTACTTTATGCTCTGGAGTTACTCTTCCTTTTATAAAGCATACATTATTTTCTCGCTTTAATTGAACATATCCCACGGCATTGTCCCCATACGAATTTCTAGTCGATCTAAAATTTTTATAAATACATATAGTAATAATAATACTTTTATAAATAATATTATTTTTATGAATATTAATATTATCATAGAAATCTATATTTCTATGAATATTATACTATTTTATTGTAATATAATTAAGTTATTAAAATCTAAATGACTGATTGATTGAGGGATAAATTAAATTTAATCTAAAACTGAATTTGTGTGCATATTTCAACCGCTATATAAAGTGTTCAGAAGAGAAGTTGACCCTAGAGTGTTATATTATTATATACATACCGATTTGTTTTAACATTCTTCACTTCAGCACTAATGAAGTTTGCATTTTCAGCAAAATATGTTGAAACCATAAAAATTGTAATAGCTGGCAAGTTATCTGAGGATGCTTTTTCGTATCCCGATTGCATTTTAACGCTGTATTTATTCACTTTTTTGCTTTCAACTAAACTAACTAATGCACAACAATAATAACATTAAAAGTGAGATTACGCTAAACTCTAGCGGTCGCTCCAGCCTGTTGAGTACTGCTGCTTGGAGGGGAAGTAGTGTGCTATGATTGGTTGGAACGCTTGTTAGATAGTGACGTAGGTCACACTTTCAAACCCTCACAGTTTGAATTTCATAAGCCCTATCGCAAAAAAAATTTCATCATTATTTTTTTTTTGAATTATTCTATATCATATCGTAAAAGATATGGAATCCGTTTTATGGTAGACAGCCCCATTCGCCCTCGAAGTCTGAATGTCTTTAACTTGGTCTTGATTCGCGGAGTGTTGATAGAGAGTCGCTGTTGCTAGGCGGGCGGGCCAATCGTACCGTGAGTCCGCGTAATCAAGATGATTTGAACTTGATTGTCGGAATGATCGGAATTGTCAATGTAAAAAACGCACTTGTTAGGAATTTACGATCAATTATAATTAAACACTGTAAAAACGTCAATATCGTGGACAAAGACGGGCTAAGGGCCACTTCTTTTAGGGTCTTTGCACTAATTAATAGACTTTAATAAACTTACATGCTAATAATAGAAAACTATCCTAAACTATAGTCGGTCCAAAAAGTACGAAGAGCGATAAATCATGCTGTGACAGCCGTTCCAGGGACGTGCATTTTTATAGGGTTTAAAACAGTATAGTCTGTCCAAAAAGTACGAAGAGTGGAGCAAAAAATATGCGGCATTTAGTCAAAGGATGTTCAATACACTATTACCTATATGTGGTCTAGCTTGGTCGATACTATTTACATGTTAAAGTTTTAGAAAATGTATAGTTTTTGGTGTGCACCCATACTATTTTACAACCAGTCAAATGCAGTGTGCTGATATCGAAATATACATATACATCGATGGTGTGATCATATTTACGACCGGCGTGGTCCACTGGATACCTCGAGCAATTTTATTACGCACTTAAAAATATGTGGGCCCAGTGGCGTAGCATGAAACTATTTAAATACTTTCAAAACGATAACAATAAAAACAACTAACACAATAAAAACAACTAAAAATTAAGCACACTTTAAAATGACTGAAAAATCAACATCAAAATTTTGTTTTTCACTTTGCATTAATCACTTAAACTGTCACTACTGTCGTTATCATTTCCCACATTTATGATTATTGGCTCAATTATTTGATCAATACGTATATCCAAATCCCACATTCTGTCTTCCACTTTCTTTGCATGCTCTACGCAATTGTGCCAATATTCCGCTGTAACTGATTGCAGTGCATTGGTCAAAAGGTTTTTAACATCTTCTAATTTAAATGTGCGGTTTTCTCGTGCAACTTGTGTTTTAACTTTAGCCCAAATAAGTTCGATGGGATTTAATTCGCAATGGTAAGGAGGTAGGCGCACTACCTCTATACCCACATTCTTAGCCATTTCGTCAACAACTTTTTTTTTATACAATGGAGAATGCTGATTTGCTAACACTAACAGTTCAGCTTTCAGAAAAGTTGGATCGAAGGAAATATTTTTGGATTGTAACCAATTCTGTATGTCTCCTTTTCGCCATGCTGTTGTTGGCACCTTTTCTTCCAATCGACTGTGGTAAGGGGCGTTATCCATGACAACAACAGACCCAGGTTCTAATTTTGTCAAAATTTTTGCAAACCATTTTTCGAACACATCACCGTTCATGTCCTCATGATAGTCACCTGTTTTTTTAGAGACAAAACATAGAAGTCCATCGTCTACAAATCCTGCATCACTTCCTATATGCGTTATTATTAGGCGTTTTCCTTTTCCGGCAGGGATTCTTAATCCTGTGGACCAACCTTCCAAAACAGCTTGACGAGAACTATGCACATTTTTGTCTTGCCATAATTTTGACAATGTGTGTCCTTGATTTAGCCACGTTTCATCCAAATAGTATATTTTTTTGTCCTGCTGGCGAGCAGCTCTGACTGCCCGAATGTAATTTCTTCTCCAAGCAATAATATCATCTTTTTCAATTAAAACGCTGTTTCGATTACATTTGGCAAATACAAAATTCATGTCTTTAACAACTTTAGCCAAAGTTGATTTTCCCATTGCAGGTATATCTGTATCTGCAGCCATTTTATGCAAAATTTTCTGCAATGTAGGAATTTCATTTTCAAAAAAAAAGCCATGAATTATGCGCCGTATTCCATTCCCAACGAAATGGTCTATTTCAATTTTAGGCCTTCCAGATTTTTTCTTTGGATCGTGAACTGCACCCTCCTTTTTATTCTCTCTTAAAATTATAAGATACAGGGAAATGTCCGAAGAAATATCGCAATAACGAAGAAGAGTCTTTTTCCCTATACTTACTTGAAAACTCTATAAACAGTAGAGGCAACCACGCCTGTATATTCGCAACACATGTTAATCAAAATTGTCTTTGTTGCCATAGGGTTATCTTTCTCTAACTTATTAAAAACATTTATTATAATATTATAATTTGTTTTCCCATCGAATTTAAAATTTGTTTGGGTTTATTTGAAGCTTGACTAGAACTCGAAGCCATTTTACGAATTGCAAAAACGAAATCAAAAACTATTACAAGTACTCTTCACTAATGAGAAACTAGAATCATACACTTCGAGTCTACAGACAAGGAAAAATAAGTTCTACCATGCTATTTTCAATGCGCACAAAAAGGAAAAAGATAGAAAAATAGTGAACGTGAGAGAGATAGAGAACGTGAGAGGCTATTACGTCGTCAATTGACGCAATCTAAAGGTATATTCCGATTAACCTGCGGTTCAGAGTCACCATCAGCGGTTTTTTATGAGTTCGTTTTGAGGGCCCTGCAATTGGCAGGTCTTTGTTTTTGGCAGCAGCCACTATATTAACACTCGTTAAACTTATTTTAAATTCATTCGCCACCCGCTCTCGAACTGCAGTTAATGGAAGCGTGTATAAACAAAACTGTCAAAATTGTTAATGTGAATCGCCTAATTTTTATAGCAATATTAATATTATTAATTACTAACGGATTTATGCCTAAAATTAATTGGATTCTGTTGTTTTAATTTTAGCAGTTGGTATTAACTGCGTCATAACTGCTAAGCAGTGACGTAATAGCCTATCATAAACGGACAGACTTTAATAATAATTCAAAAGCGAAGCGTGGTTAGAGCCCGACCAGAATGTAAAGGGGACCCCGGTGGGGATGTGCAGAAACCAAACTTGGTTTGGACCAAGTCCATTTTTAAATTTTAAAAGGTTGTAGGGGTGTTCAACATATGTTCTGTATATGTTGTCATCGTTCTTAACCCACCCATGTTTGGGCTGGGCTTAGCTCGAGCGCGCAACTATTTTTTGCAGCAGTGCTCCTTCTTACGATGAGAGCGGTCTACCACTTGCATTTTCTTTCGCGGCAGAAAAGAAAAAAAAAATTCTTTATACCAGAGAAGAAAAAGTACAAATAATTAAATGGTACTACAGTAGTAGTTCTGCACTGGAAGTAATTGGAAAATTTAGTTTGGCAATTGAAAATAGACCGCCCCACGGTATCCCTACTTAAACCACTTCTACTTAAAGATCCGCCCGAGGGTCCGCCTGTCTACGAGCTACTATTATTACAAGCTACTGTTTTAAACCCTATAAAAATGCACGCCCCTGGAACGGCTGTCACAGCATGATTTATTGCTCTTCGTACTTTTTGGACTAGGTATAGCTTGTAATAATAGTAGCTCGTAGACGGGCAGACCCTCGGGCGGATCTTTAAGTTGAAGTGGTTTAAGTAGGGATACCGTGGGGCAGTCTATTTTCAATTGCCAAACTAAATTTGCCAATTACTTCCTGTGCAGAACTACTACTGTAGTACCATTTCATTATTTGTACTTTTTCTTCTCTGAAAGACAGAATGTGGGATTTGGATATCCGTATTGATCGAATAATTGATCCAATATTCATAAATATAGGAAATGATAACGACAGTAGTGACAGTTTAAGTGATTAATGCAAAGTGAAAAACAGAATTTTGATGTTGATTTTTCAGTCATTTTGAAGTGTGCTTAATTTTTAGTTGTTGTTTAGTTGTTAGTTGTTTTGGTTGTTTTTATTGTGTTACTTGTTCTTATTGTTATCATTTTGAAAGTATTTATATAGTTTCATGCTACGCCACTGGCCCACTTATTTTTAAGTGCGTAATAAACTTGCTCGAGGTATCCAGTGGACCACGCCGGTGGTAAATATGATCACACCATCGATGTATATGTATATTTCGATATCAGCATACTGCATTTGACTGGTTGTAAAATAGTATGGGTGCACACCAAAAACTATCCATTTTCTTAAACTTTAACATGTAAATATATCGACTAAGCTAGACCACTTATAGGTAACAGTGTATTGAACATCCTTTGACTAAATGCCGCTTATTTTTTTTTCTAATTGAGTCTCTGTCTCTCACTAGCACTAATCACTGTGGTTAATCGGTCGCACAGCGCACACTAATTATTAAAATTGTTTAAATAAAATTGTCACTTAAGCTCAGCTCAGTATGGTCGTTGTCTTATAAGAGTGTAATAGGAAAATGTCGCACATAAGTTACGCACTATAAACAATAAAGTGTTATATTTTGCTTGATATTTTGTATTCTCCAAGCAAATTAAGGGTTTCCGCCACGAACGCGCCGTATTGTCGTGTACTACTTACGACAATACAAAATATCAAGCAAAATGTTAAAGAAATCTGTTTATCGCGTTCTAATGTGTAACCCTAGGTCTCGCTGTGTCTGATAATGTAATATAAAGTGTGTGCGTATTAAAGCAGAGCGCACCCCCGTTAGTTAGTCGTCGTCCATTATTGTTAGTAGAGTAACTTTAGTATTTTGTAGTAATAAGTTCTGTTCAATAAATACAATCTTTAGTAGTGATTTCTTGCATTCTTTACTTGCTCTTTTCAGGCGAAAGTGATTTTCAACATTTGCATTAACAGATTATGGGCCCAGTTCAGCCATACTGTGCAAAGAGAGTGTGAAAAAGTAAAGTGGTGCATAAAATCTTGTTCGGGCGGCGGCCATTGTTGTACGAGGAGCGCGAGGCCATTTTTTTCTTCCATGTTTGAGAAAAACAGGCAAGTGTTCGTTTGCATTCATCATGTCTCAAGATATCTCTGCACGTAACATCAGGAAATTTGACGGGACAAATTTCCAGGGTTGGAAATTCCAAATAAATGCTTTATTTTGTGCAAACGAAATAGATGACATCGTAGATGGCTCCAGAGTGCTGCCAGCAGAGCGAACTTCGGCAAAAGCAAAAGCGTGGGTGCGCGATAACGCGAAAGCAATGTTTCTTATTTCGTCGGCATTAGAGTACGTACAACTCGAGCCTTTATTAGTGTGTGAGTCGGCTAAAGAAATGTGGGACAATCTATGTCGTATTCATGAGCAAAAAGTTTCATGAATATCGTATGTCGTCGAGTGAATCGGTCGTTCAGCATATCGCAAAAATTCGAAATTTAGCTGCAAACATTGAAGACGTAGGTGAAAAAGTGACAGAACTTACTGTGATCGCGAAGATTCTCGGTAGTTTGCCTCCCAAATACAGCGCACTTCAAACTGCTTGGGACAGTGTTGACCCGAAACGTCAAACGTTAGACAATCTAACTGAAAGGCTAATTCGTGAAGAAGCCAGAATGACCAATGAAAGTGAAGCAGGGGCAAGTGCACTTACAGCAGTGAAACAACGCGGAAAGCCAAAGGACACAAAAAGAGGAAAATCAAAGAAGGATGTTGAATGTTTCAAGTGCCACAAAATGGGACATTTTGCGTATGAGTGCCCAACCAAAAAGTGCGGAAGAAAAGACAACAATGACCAGTCACGTGACTGTGCATTTGTAGTTGAAAAAACGGGTCGTGAAGAGTGCGCGTCGAGTAAATTGAAAACGCCGAGCAGCAATGAGTTGCAAGCATTGCTTTCGATGCAACAATGTGAAGTCTGGCTCACTGACAGCGGTGCGTCCAAACATATGACGAACCGTCGTGACAGGATGATCGATTTTTGTCCAACACCAGATGGCCGGAAAGTAGTTCTTGGTGATGGTGAAGTATGCATGATTGCGGGTGAAGGTACAGTGCCAGTGCAGAGACTTATCGGTGGTGTTTACGCCAGAGTTAAAGATTTAATTTTTGTATTTTTTGTAAATATTTTCATAATAAGTCGAGCATTTTAGTCGATGTACGATTATGTATTCTTTTATTTACTTTGGATAGTCAAGGGGGTTGCTTCGAACAGATTATGTATCTTGTGTTGCCTATATTGGGCATCGGTTGGTCAACCTGCAATTGACACTAAAATGCAAGGGGGTACGGCCGGTTGTTCGAGGACAGGTCTCTCTCTCTTCCTACCAAACCTCGGAACGATACAGACGTGTGGCTCCGTATGGGAAAAACATGTGCTAGTGAAAACGTGATAACTGCAACAAAACCTGGACAGACTCATTCAAGTTGTTGGAGTGATCAGTGATTATATGGAACCTTGCCCTCGACATTCAGGAATTCGTTGATGTGCCCGCATGCCGTGGAGCGGTGGTGGTCGATCTTGGTAACCGAATTGGGGTGATTCCGTTGGGTGTGGCTGTACGCCGTGGGAAAGGTGTTCGAGCCATTCCCCCTGGTTCGTGTGTTGGGCCTGCCCGAGATTATTCCGGGTCCATTCTTCTCATTGGGCCAGGCATTCTACCCCATGTGTACAAGGTAACAAGGTATCATAATTTGTTTGAAGTGCGTAAATCCAATCTTTTAGCCACCTCTTGAGGGCGTGGATCGACACCATCGGAGGCAAAGAGACAAGAACGCAGAGCGGCAGTCGTCGAATTTTGAAGCAGCATAAAATTCAGATTGTAATTCCACCAGGGAAAGAATAAAAGTTGTAGATTTTGCTTGAACTGAATTTTAATCGGTCGTTCGTAAACATTTGGTCCTTCGAGCCGGATATCTGCGCTGTCTCTTTGCCGCTGGTTGAGTGCTTGACTTATTACGAAAAATTCGTGAGTTTCATTTATGCAATTTGGCAATAACTATTGTGTATATGTATTTTCGTTTCTGGTTGGGTTGCGTTTGAGCAATAACGATTCGTCTGGGTTGTACACAAACCATTCGTCATTGTAGGGAGAATTTGTAGATTAACAGAACGATACTGTTCGTGTTGATTCTTGGCTAATTCGGTGGCGTGATTTCGGGATTGCATATTCGAAAATGTCAAACCCAAAATTGAAGCAAAGTCGTGCTTTTCGTTCGATCGCGATAGATTCGGTGCAGGAAATGTGGGATGTCGCCCACACTGCCGAGACTAATGATACTTTTCGAGCTTTTTTTAAACTTCGATCTAATGAGTTGATGGATATTAGGAATGAGTTCCTAGTCCATCATCATGATATTGTGTGCGCGGTAGCTAATTCGGATGATTTACTCGCGCAAGAACAACTCGTTCATTCGGCATTTATGAAACAAATCACAGAAATTCAGGTAATATTGGAGAGGTTATTCCCCCCTCCCCCCCCGGTTACAGGTAATCCAGCTTCGTTTAATCAACTATCACTCGTTGACCATCGACTTAACACGAGATTGCCGAAGATAGACGTCCCGCGTTTTGACGGGAATTTTAGAGATTGGCCGCACTTTTTTGACTTATTTAACTCCATAATTCATAACATTCCGTCACTCACACCTACGGAGAAATTTCATTATCTTAGTTTGTCCCTGTCTGGGGAACCATTGGCGTTGATTCGTCGGTGGGTGGTGTCTGACGCCAATTATCAGTTAGCATATGATTTTCTCGTGGAAACATATAATTCGAAACGTCGATTAGCTGTTCATTATTGGAAACAGATCGCCAGTGCCAAGTGTGACTCGAAAACATCGCTTCGACAAGTATTAAATATTTACCATGAAAACTTGGCTATGCTCGAAAATTTTGGACTCAAGGTAGATGGATTTGCGGATTTTATTCTGTTTAACACATTATTCGATAAACTTACGTTAGAGATGCGCGAGAGGTTTGAGCTGCAGAATCCATCGTCAGATATTCCTTCGTTTCGTATTTTGCAAAAGTTTATTATGGCTTCCTGCAACGCTTTGGAAACCGCCGTCGGTGGTCAATCGGTTAAAATGGAGCAGTCGGTCAAGGTGGAAGGTCGAACTCATGGGCCATCAAGAGCATTATCATTAATGACCAATACTGCAACCTCGTCAACTTCGCGTTGCTTATTGTGTAAAAAAGATCATTTACTGTCTTACTGTCCTCGATTTTTAGAAAAAACTGCAAAGCAACGATTTGCTTTTGTGAAGGAGGCTCGATTGTGTGTACGGTGTTTTAGAAACCATATGGTGGCTCAGTGCACTTCGGCGTTTAAATGCAAGCGTTGTCAATCAGCGCATAATACCCTCCTGCATTTCGACTCTCCGAGAGGTCGCGACTCCAATGACAGTTCTCAGTCTCGAAGAGAATCCATTGCTGACGCACCGTCGGAACCATCAACGAGTTCTACACCAGTTACTTCGTTGTTGGCCGTGAGTACTAGCAACTCGAATGATCACATCGCCGCGAAAAATTTAAAGGTATTTGCCACTCAATTGTCAAAACCTTCGGAGGTGTTGTTGTCCACAATAATCGCAGAAATCGCAGATGCGGGTGGTAATTACCACAAGATTCGGGCTATCTTGGATTCGGGCAGCCAGGCCAATTTTATCTCCGAGAAATTTCGCCAACTTCTCCGACTGCCACGTATCCGTTCGCAAATACCACTTCAAGGTTTAGGCGGCAGGGTCTCCACTTCTGGCGGGGGCCTGGTTACGTGTCGTGTTCGATCACGAATTTGTTCTTCGTTCGTCTTAGATATCGAGGCTATTACCTTGCCGAAAATTTGTGGAAATCTTCCCTCTTCGCATGTCGATGTTTCACATTGGCCTCATTTACAGAATTTGCGTCTCGCAGATCCTGACTTCGCTATTTCAGGACCCATTGATCTTTTACTCGGAGCTGAAGTTTTTCCGTTAGTAATATTAGGGAATAAATGCCTTGGACGTTCGGGAGAACCATCAGCAATCGATACTAACTTTGGGTGGGTTATTATGGGGAAAATGGGCGAGGTTAACTCGAATCGTATCATCCACACTTATTTGCACTCGACGTCGTTATCATCGTTGGATGACTCTCTCAAGCGATTTTGGGAGATCGAAGAAATTTGTTGCCCGAAGAGTTCCTCTCCTGAAGACCAATTGTGCGAAGATATCTTTCAGTCAACCCATCGTCGAGCCGAGAATGGTCGCTATTCAGTAGCTCTTCCGTTTTGTATCTCTAATCCCAGTTTTGTTGGGTCAAGAGCTATCGCACACAGTCGTTTAATGTCATTAGAAAGGCGTCTCTCTTCGGATCCATCTCTTCGACAAGCGTATCTAGATTTTATGCAGGATTATGTAAGGAAAGGACACATGGAATTGGCACCTTCAAATCTGCCTTCGCACGACGCTTATTATATCCCGCATCATTGTGTGGGCCATCCGGATGTTGGCAAAATCAGAGTTGTTTTCGATGCATCGGCACAAGATGCTCAGGGATCCTCGTTGAATTCTACGTTGTGGACTGGAGCTAAGTTGCAAAAAGATATTGTCTCCATCTTATTGGCTTTTCGAACGCATGTTGTAGTATTCACGGCAGACATATGCCAAATGTATCGGCAGATTCAGGTGCATCCTGAACATCGAAAATTTCAAAGAATCGTGTGGAGGTTTAACGTCAATGAGCCCGTGCAAGACTACATTCTAAATACGGTTACGTATGGGGTTTCGTCAGCTCCGTATTTGGCGTTGCGAACAATATTGCAGTTAGCCGAAGATGAGAAATGTACGTTCCCGCTGGCGTCGGAGGTGTTGAATCGTGATATATACGTCGACGACATTATTACAGGAGCACAGTCGATTACACAGGCCAAAGTACTCCAAAAGGAATTAATAAATGTATTTGCTTCAGCTGGGATGGAACTGCGGAAGTGGTCCTCGAACTGTTCGGAATTGCTATCATCGTTTGCACCAGAGCATTGCCAAGGATATTTAACACTCGACAAGGATCCGCTACAAACTATTAAAATTCTCGGCGTACAATGGAATCCAGAATCGGATGATTTTACCTTTAAAATTGCTCCTTTGAAAGCACCTTGCACAAAGCGAGGTATTTTATCTGATTTGGCTCGCATATTCGACCCATTGGGATTCGTTTCGCCTTTAACGTTGTTCGCAAAATTTACTATGCAACAATTATGGGCTTTGGGACATGAATGGGATGCGCCAGTTCCCGCGGATGTAGAAGAGCAGTGGAATAAATTTAAAACTGATCTACCGTCCTTGTGCAATGTTCGTATTCCTCGACTTCTATTGCCACCAGATTATGTCGATCTTGAGCTGCACGGATTCTGTGATGCTTCGGAGAAAGGGTATGCAGCGGTTATTTATTTTCGGAATTTTTGTCAACCTAATTCGATATTGGTTCGCCTCGTCTGTGCTAAATCAAAAGTGGCACCGTTAAAACGAATCTCACTGCCTCGATTGGAATTGTGTGGCGCCTTATTGTTATCCAGATTGGTGGCATCAGCTCTAAAAACATATGCATCACAAATTAGCCCAGATAGGGTTTTTGCATGGTCGGACTCAATGGTCACCCTTGCCTGGATTAAAGCATCGCCCCATCGTTGGAAAACGTTTGTGAGCAATCGGGTCAGTGAGATCCAGTCGATTATTGCTCCATCACAGTGGGCACATGTTCGGTCCGAAGATAATCCAGCGGACGTTGCATCCCGCGGATCATTACCTAGCGCCTTAGTGTCGCACCCGCTATGGTGGGCTGGCCCGCCGTGGTTATCCTGTCCAAAGGCAGAATGGCCTTCGCTAGATAATCTAGAAGTAAACACTCAGATCGTGATGGAAGAGAAATCAAAACAGGTTTTAACCGTAGTGTGCGAAACGCCTCATTGGTGGGAGATTCTGTTATTGCGGACTTCTTCGTTAAAGTTTGTTGTTCGAACACTGGCATACATACTACGATTTATTAAAAATTGCAAGTTCAACGAGAGTAAAGTACGGGGACCATTGGATGTGGAAGAACTGAATCGAGCATTTCTTGTACTGGTCAAATATGTACAAGGGGAGTGTTTTGGCGATGCCATCGAGAAAATTAACAAGGAAAATCGATTGCCTAAGCAACTAGCAAAGTTGAAATTGTTTATGGATGATCAGGGTATCCTCAGGGTGGGCGGCAGATTATTGCATTCGGATCTCACTTTTGAACAGAAACATCCGGTTTTATTACCTCGTTCGCATCGATTCACCTTTATGCTTATCGAATACACCCATCGCAAACATTTACATGTTGGACTTACGGCATTGCATCACATTCTGGCCCAGCAAGTTTGGAT
>CAUVYR010000010.1:0-21750 GCA_963556235.1 Cryptophagus acutangulus
TGGCATTTTAATTAATAAGATAAGAAAAATGTATCATATTTATTTTTATGGTTTATTAATGATCGATAATTGGCTCACTTGGGACACTTCGCGATTTATGACTTGAATTCTAAGATAAGAAAAAATCGATGGAAATGAGATTCCACAGTATAGTTCTCTCGTCGTTATGTTAAAAATATTTTTTGTTTAGATTTTTTAAACATCCTTCCGACTTTCGTCTTTCTGCCAATGATTATTAATAACAATTTTTGTAAATACTAACAATTCATAGCTTAATATAGATAGAAAAAATATATAATTGTAAATTCTAGTCGTAATTAAAGTAAATGGGGAAAAAGTAAAAAAAAAAGATTTAGAAGATCTGACTATATTATTGCTTGGAGAAACTGTATCAAAACATGTGAAGTCCCAAAAAAGGCATTTTCCGCCTTCCCAAGGAATCTGGGTGAGACCATCTGGGCGCTTTCCGTCTGTTGTGGATAGGCCAGCAGGTTCTAATATAGCAGAAACATTTGAGGAAGAGAACATCGAGAAAGAGACCTACTGTTGGAAAAGGAATAGCTTGAAGCCAAGCACCACAGTTCTTTTCAAATGCAACCAAAATACGAGCTTTTGCCAATAAATCACGATCGATTTCTTGAAGTAACCGTTCTTGTATAGAATGCACAATAGCGGTAGCATAAAATTTTTAAATACAAGAATTTTGAAAATTAAAATTTGGTAGTTGAGAAATAAAATCATTTTTTGCTACCGTTAGGCCATCAATTTCAGGTCTTGTTTTGTCATCTACTATAAGCAATTTGCAAAATAAATGTATGCAACCATAAACAGAAGACAAAAAAGCAGGTGAAGCTCAATCAGTTTCATTTCTAATATCTAGTCCACCATTTTTAATTGGAAGAGAAGATTGTGTTAATGATTGAAGAGATAATTTTACATTGAGAATTTCTTCTAATGCCAATTGAATGGTTTTATCGTATTCTGTTAAAATTGGGCTTGAATAAACTGGAGATGTTCGAAGTATAAAAAGAAGCTTTGGAATAGCAAAACAATTTTTTAGAAGATAAAATCTAAAATGTCTTGGTAGAGAACGTAGTCGTCTAACTAATCTGTTTAGTTCATTGCTGCGAAACGTTTACAATACATCAACTCATAATTTATTATGGTTTGTCATTGCCAAAAAATAAAAGTTCTTGAACACAATGGCTCATTTTTATTTAAACACTGAGTTAGCGATCAAGCTTTTACGAGAAAATGCTGAAGAAGCAGCTCGAATTGAACGTTGCTAGATTTCGTAATCACTTCCAACCCACACGTATAAGATTTATCGAAGTTTAAGATCAAGTTTTATTAAATAAGTTTGTTTATGAAATTAAGTTTTTTTTAAGCAGAAGATCAATTTGCAGAATATTAAATTTTAGAATTGATAGCAGAGGATCCATGCCGGAGTACGAGGAGTTTAGGTCAACAACTGGGTGTTATTTGGTGGTGGCGCCGACAAAGTAATGTGTAGTACATTTCGTGAAGAATTGAAACAGAAACAGCCTTACCATTTTCAAAGAGTACACGCATTAAATGCTGGAGATTCAGTACAAATAAATGAGTGTTGCCAATGGATTCTGAAAAAAAATTAAGCAAATCCTAAGTTTCTTCGAAACGATTTGTTTACTGATGAGTGCAACTTTACAAAAAATGGAATATATTCGTTTAAAATGAGTTAAATAAAAAAAGTTATAAATCAGTTTTGAAAATAATTATTTTATTTCAGAATCAATTAATTAAATTTAAATAAAAAAAAATAAAATAAAAAACTCAACAAAATAAAAAACAAAATTAATAAATTAATTAGCATTAATTTTCATTAAATAGTATTAAAGTAAAAGCCCAAATTTTCCCCTTTACACTTCAAACATAGTCGTGTGCGTCTTAGCAGCGACTGACAAGCTCGTTCTACAGAACCTTGCGCAATTTGTTGTATTGCGTTATGAACTCGTTGATGTAAGTCATTAAAATTTTGAATTTCTTGCAAACCCGGCTGATAAATTAAATTTTTCAAGAAACCCCACACGAAGAATTCCATTGGATCTAGATCGGGGCTTCTTGCTGGCCAAGAAATTGGCCCACCTCGTCCAGTCCAACGATTCGAAAAGTCACGAGTTAAAAACGCTTGAACTTCCGCGTAATAATGGCATGAACCTCCGTCGTGCATAAAAAAGCCTTTGTCGAGGGCATGTTTTCCTACCAAGGGCAGGTTTTCTAATAGGTCTTCTAAATGATTTTCCAGAAAATGTAAAGAATTTTGACCGTTCATTCTAGGTGGGAGGCCATAAAGGCCTATCAAAGGAGATCCATTGACCACTCTACCCCAAATATTCACAGAAAATATTTGCTGGAAATTAGATCGCCAGACTGCATGCGGGTTTTCCACTGACCATAGGTGATAATTATTAAAATTAAAAATTCCTTTTCTGGTAAACATGCACTCGTTAGTAAACAAAGCTTTTTGAAGAAAGTTAGGATTTGCTTTATTTTGTTGCAGAATCCATTGGCAAAACTCAATTCTTTTTGCTGAATCTCCGGCATTTACAGCGTGTACTCTTTGAAAATGGAAAGGATGTTGCATATATTCATGTAATGTACGCCACACTACTCTATTACAAACACCAAATTGTCCACCAATATTTCTCGTACTCCGGGTTGGATTGCCTGCTACCAATTATAAAACTGGATCTTCTGTTTCTAATATTCTCATCAATCGACCAGGACCGCCATCGCGACCGCGACACGGTGTCTCTCCGGTGTCACGGGCTTGTCGAAATATTTCAATAAATCTTGGGGGTGCGGGGTGGAAGCGATTACGAAATTCGAGCCGCTTCTTCAACATTTCCTTGTGCTTCTCCGTACACGAAAATCATGTCCGCTAACTCAATATTTGATAAAAGTGAGCCTAAGGGATTGTGTTTAAGAACATTTATTTTTGGACAATGACCAAACCATAATAAATTTTGAGTTGATGTATTTCAAACGTGTCGCAGCAATATTTGATTTTATATGGGGTAATTCTACAGCGCATAATATGAAAAAGTTTCTAAAAACATGGGGTCAAAAATGCTTAATAAAGAAGCTACGCCTCTTTGAAGATGACAGTCAACATTTACATTTTATTTTTATCTCAGGTGTACTATAACTTAGAACAATGCGTTTCTTAGACTTCATAGCTGCATTCAGATCAATGGGGTACATTTTTAGCGTTTGATATAAAATTTTAAAAGTTAATTTTGTTACAAATATAAAATACAGTTGATAAAAGCTCTCTTGATTATAATTTTTGATGAATACTTTGATGAATACGTTCATAACGCGTAACCAAAAAATTTAAAAGTTTTACTTCTCTTGTAGAGGAAGTATTGTATTGATGAAAAAAAAAAATTCTCCAAATTTCACTTTTTTCTACATTATAGAATGCGTAGATTACGAAAATCATATTCACTAATTTCCGTCTGTCGGTCTGTCGGTCTGTGCAATTCTTTAAAGCACTATATTTCGGAATCTACTGACCCGATTAAAGCAAAATTTGCGTCTTTTTTTTCTACCTGCCCATAGATGATATCGAAGAAAAAAAGTTTATAAAATTCTCAAAGACCTGCGCGTTATAGGCCAAAAACATGCTAAAAATGGCAAAATCGGTAGATCCACTTAATCTTCTAAAGTTGCTGACCGATTTTAACCAAATATTGAACATATGTATCGTGTATACCCCAAGTGGTGAATGCTTTCAAAAAATCTGGAGTTTATTATGGGGTTGAATTTTTATTAAGGGTTGAAGGGTCAAAAAGTTGTAAAAATGAATAACTAAATTAAAATTAGGGTAGGACCTACATATTACAATTGTAACCCCTAATGCACCCCGTACAGTTTGATTTGTCAGATTTCTTTTAAATTTGTTTTCTAATAATAAATTGAAATATAATTTAAACTAGTTTAATCAAAAATGTCCTAGAATCCTCAAATATGTTTTTAACCCTTAACACACCCCTTACACTGATAGTGCTAGGATTTACTTCAAACATTGATTTATATTGGTAATTTTAAATCTAGCTTCAAATAGTTTCATTAAATTAGAGTACCTACAACAAATTTTTCACTTTTTAATCTTTTCATACACACGTTTCAACTTTATCGCTTAAATTTGTTTAAAATTTTGTTCCTAGTTAAAATTTAAAAAGCATTTTTAAATACCCAATACATTTTTTCAGTAAAAGATGCCTCAAAATTCTAAAAATTTGAATAACAAATTTTAATATAGCAACGAGAGAAGTACTGTGGAATCTCATTTCCAGCGAATTTTTCCTTAAAAACGGTTGGTTTAGACTTGTCAAATAAGAGGACCGTTTTTGTGTAAAATTCAATAAAAATCCATAAAATCGAACCAAAATATCCAAAAATGCAACGAAAAAAATATATGACCCTCCGGTTCATATTTTTGACGGTTCATATCCCCTGACCCTCCAGTTTGGATCCTCCGTGATACAGAAAAGTTGCATTTGTTAACTGTAGTTTGTGTGCCAAATTGCATTGTTCTAAGTTACAGTACACCTAAGATAAAAAATAAAATGTAAATGTTGACTGTCATCTTCAAAAAAACGTAGCACCCTTATTACGCATTTTTGACCCCATGTTCATAAAAACTTTTTTCATATTATGCGCTGTAGAATCACCCCTCAAAATTTTTGTAGCAAATTCACACTCTGTATATAGATTCTTTAGTAGATAAAATAACTAGGGTAGATTGGGTCAGGTAGGATTAGGTAAGGAAATTTTCGTCCCTGTATGTTTTGTAAAGTGTTTTTATTGGTTGTTTTCTGAGGGAATTAGTGTCGTCGCGTTTAATACAAAGGTCGTTTAAAATCGTTCAGTTTGTGTCTTTGCCTTTAAATTCTTGTCTAAGATATTTAAGTCTGTCTGTTATTGTGGTTATGTTTGTCCGTTATGATTTGAAGGATTATGATTGTGGGTTATTAGAGTGTCTAAGTCTCGTTATTTGTCTTAGTGTAGTTCGTTCTGCTGTCTCCAAAATTCGTGTTGTCTTACTATTTGAGTTGGTCATAATTAAGTGTCCATAGTCAATTAAAGGTTCGCAGATGCTTTTGCAAATTTGTGTCGCTCTTCTTGATGCTAATAACTTGATCATTGTTGCATATTAAGTAGCAGAAATGTTTGGATCCTTTGGAAATTTTGGTTTTGATTTTGTTGGCGTGTTTATGGAATTTATATTTGTGGTCAATAGTCAGTCCTAAATATTTTATGTCCAGTTAAGGTTGGATCATCGTACCGTACCGTCTATTTGAAGTTTTTGTTGTGTAAAATGAGTGCTCTGTCGTCTGCATATTGCCGTAGGTATGAATTTAAGTTAACGTGATCTTTGTTTCTAAATGTAAAGTTAAAAATGTTATGGCATCAAATGTTGTTCAGTAGTGGCGAAATAGGAAAGCCCTGAGCAACGCCTTGTCGTGGAGTCAATTGTCGGGAGTAGGTTTCGTTAATTTTAACTTGAATAATTCTGTTGGATGGGATTTGATTAGTCATGTGTAGTATGTATTTAGGTAGTCCAAGTTATTGCAGTTTGTAGAGTGGTCCAGTATGCCAAACTGTGTCAAATGCTTTGTTTATGTTTAGGAATATTGTTGCTGCTTTCTTGTTCTGTAAGTATGTTGCTTGAATGTGGTTCGTCAGTATAAATAAGGGGTTTATAGTCGAGTGAGAAGGTTTGAATCCAAATTGGTATGTCGGTAGGTGGAATTTTACTATCTCTAGATTCTGTTTTTCAAAAAAAATTCTAGGGATTTCCTTAGAACTGCAGCTAGTGTAATTGGTCTGTAGTTTTTAGTGTCTCATCTGTCGAGTCCTGGTTTTCTGATAGTGACAATTGTTTCTATTTTCCAAACGTTTGCAAAAACTCTGTTCTCCAGGCAATAGTTAAATATCTGTATAATGTGTCTGTGTATGTCCTTGTCCATATTTTGTAAAAATGTTCGTGTAACATTGTCTTTGCCTGGAGATTTTTGTCCAAAAGTTTTTTTTTTAGTATGGCGTCGTAGTATTCGCCTTCTTCAATTGTCGATATGTCATAGTTGTCTTGTGTGTGAAAGTTGTCGTTGTACCAGTATTTATTTCTATGAAATCGTCATTGTCAAAATTAATTATGTCTTTGGGTGTAAACGGACTTTCAAAGTGGTTTGCAAATGAAGTAACTTTCTTCTCGTCAGTCGTATATTCGGTTCCGTTGTGTAGTATGTTTAAAATGTAGAAGTTTTTTTGCACCGTGCAAGTTTTTTGATATTGTTTCAACAGGTTTGGCCCTGTTTGGATTCGATATCTTTGCAGTCTTTGTACCACTTACAAAAATCAATCAAATGTATTGTCGGAATAAGATAAAGAAATGGAACAAGTATTAAATTCAAAAACACCTGACAGAGATAAGTAGAAGTTGTATCAATAAGTTGTTTGACAACGAGTTCTACATTTTTCGAATAAAAATCGAGCGCCGATGTCTATTAAAATTTTACAAATCATATTTCTATTCCTGTTATAAAAAAATAGACACTGTATCAATTCAAACAATGTTAAACTTTGTTTAAATCATTTCTGTTATAGTTAACAATTTTCCGAATAATTCCACACGAAAAATCCACTGGAGCCCTCCGACCTCAGATCCGCAAAATCATTTTGAATTAAATGCTTACTTTTTTAAAAAAAATTGTCTTGAGTGCACACCCCAATCACTAAATGATCGAATTTGTGATGTCAATAAACCTGGGATAGCCAAAATGTTTTTTTTTTTACTAAGAAACTCTAAAATTATTAAAATCTTATTACTGGCTAATTAACAGTCTTACGTCTTCACCCATTTTTTTAAAATTAAAGGAAATCCCAACTTTAAAAAAATCTGGGTCCGGCACTGCACAAAATTTGCATTTATGTTTTTATTTCTCTCGTAGAGGAAGTATTGTAAATTTATGAAAAAATTTTATTTTCCAAATTTCACTTTTTTCTACTTTACAGAATGCGTAGATACGAAAATCATATCCACTAATTTCCGTCTGTCGGTCTGTTCGTTTCTTTAAACCATTATATTTCCGAATCTGCTGACCCGATTAAACCATAATTCGCGTCCTTTCTTCTACCTGCCCATGGATTATGTCAATGAAAAAAAATATAAATACACTGCTCAAAAATGAAAGTGTCACCCCTGAAATTTGGACTGTTTTTAAAACGTAATAACTTTGGAAACCCACAACGGATTTTAATTCGGTTTTCGAAGTTCGATTACGCCATTCTTTATTTACAGGTCATCTTGGTATGAAATTTGAAAAGTCTTAAACATTCTTTTTACATGATGGTATATAAAGCAGTGTAAAATTGTTCTGAGTTCAATCATCTCCCGTTGGCGTAATAATTTTTTTTTATGAATTTTAATGAAAAAATCTAAAAATTTGATATCTTATCTCGAGACGGTTTTGAGATTTTTTTAATTAAAAGTTTAACGACAAAGAGGTAATTATTTTTAACACCAAATGCATTTTTACCGTAAGAGTGGTCACAGCTTTGTTAATTTTAAAGATAAGTGCATGCAATTGACCACATTTATTCTTTGAACGGTTCTTGACAATTTCAGATGGAATTCGCTTGAATTTATAGGTAAAGGGTCGACAATAATTTTTTTTTTCTATTTTTTTGGAAATTTTAACAATAAAATGATATAAAATTTCAATTTTTTTGCTTAATACATTGTTTTTATTGTTTTTAATAAAAAAATCTAAAAGTTTGATGTCTTATCTCAAAACAATTTTGAGATTTTTTTAATTAAACATCTAACAATGAAGAGGTGAATATTTTTAACACCAAATGCATTTTTACCCTAAGAGTGGTCAAAGCCCTGTTAATTTTAAAGATAAGTATATAAAATTGTACACGATCACTCTTTGAATGGTTCTTGACAATTTGATGTGCAACTCGCTTCAATTTATAGCTAAAAGATCAACAATAAAATTAAAAAGAAATGTTATAAAACACAACAATTAAAATATTAATTATTTTAAAAACATGAATTAAAGATTCTAGCCTATTTCTGATTAAATTAGTTGAAATTAAAATTATATTTATTATAATAATAGAAAACAAATTTGAAAGAAAACTGACAAATCAAACTGTGAGGGATGTAATAGTGGTTATAATTGTAAAATGTTGGTCTATGCCTAATTTCAATTAAATTAACTAAATAATGATAATTTAAATAAGTTAAAATTACTGCTGAAATCAGACTATAAAAAATACTACTGGAATCAAACTATAAGGGATGTATTAAGCGTAACAATATTGTAAAATATGGGTCCTAGCTTAATTTCAAATAAACTAATTTAAATTTTAGTTAAAATTACTACTGGAATCCAAATTTGAAAGAAATCCAAGCAATTGGGCTGTAAATGGTATATTAGGGTTGCATTGTAAAATAAGGGACGCATACCATTTTTAATTAGATTATTTATAAACGTTTATCGTATATATGTTTAAAATAAATCGTAGAATAGATGGAGGTCGAGTTCGTCCACGCCGGATTTTAAGCATTGAACAACAAGTATTGGAAATCGTGGAAGAAAATCCTTGAATAAGCACAAGGCAACTCGCCCGGCAAGTTCCAGGGGTGTCGCATATAACACCGTGGCCAGCGGGTCCAAGCATTGCTGCCAGCAGACTATGAACAACGACTAAGATTTTCTGAATGGTTATTAACACAAAATGCTGAAAATGCCTGATTTACGGCTCATATTTTACCCGAAATGGAGTTACCAATTTTCACAATACGCATGTTTGGGCCCTTGCAAATCCCTACGAAACCATTCAGAATCACTTTCAACGTCGTTTCTCTTTAAACGTTTGGACAAAGATTATGGATGAAAGATTAATTGGACCGTTCGTATACCTAATCGAATGAACGGTCATCCATAATTTTAATCTGAGATGCAAGCATACATGCACCTCAGCGATAAATCCCCGGTAAACGTTCATCTTTTGTTTAAAAAATATCATTTTAAAATAGTAAATGTCATCAGTCAGTTCAGTTTAAGTTTGATTGCTCTTTTTTTCTTTTAATTTTTTCGAAGTAGCAAAAATGAAATAGTATTAAATATTGGTTCAGTGCTTCAGGAAATTGTCTTGCCAAATACCACTCAATCTTACAAATTCGTCTTATTACTTCTCTCGTAGAGGAAGTATTGTATTCATGATTTTTTTTTCCAAATTTCATTTTTTTCTACTTTATACAATGCGTAGATTACGAAAATCATATTCACTAATTTCCGTCTGGCGGTCTGTCGGTCCGTCGGTCTGTCTGTCGGTCTGTGCGTTTCTTTAAACCCCTATATTTTGGAATCTACTGATCCGATTAAAGCAAAATTCGCGTCCTTTTTTTCTACCTGCCCATTGATTATGTTAAAGAAAAAAAGTTAGGAAATTCTCAAAGACCTGCGCATTACAGGCCAAAAACATCCCAAAAACAGCAAAATCGGTGCATCCACTTAATCTTCTAAAGTAGCAGACCGATTTTGACCAAATATTGAACATATGTTTTGTGTATACCCCAAGTGGTGAATGCTTTCAAAAAATCTGGAGTTTTTTCAAGAATTGTTTTTTTATTAAGGGTTAAAGTTAAAGGGTCAAAAAGTTGTCAAAATGCATAATTCGTAACGTTAATACCTGCCAGTTGGAACATTTTATTTGAACCAAATTTGGCATACATATTAGGAATACATTGAAGAAAATGCTGGTAATAGTTTCATCCCCTAAAAAAAGCCCTTGTGGCCTGTTGGTTCTTTAAATTATTTGTTCAAAAATAGACGGTGTTTTGATCTGTATATGTCAGCATAACCCACCATTTTCCATCAGTAATTTTATATATATTTAAATAATGAGTGATTAAAAATAATTTACGACCCTAACTACACACCGCCACCCCCCAAATATACAGTTTGAGTCATATGGATCGGATTTTTTTCATATTATATTTCTACTATACATTTAAAGCAAATTTACGAATAATCTAATTAAAAATAATCTGCGACCCTTATTTTAGAACTTCAACCCTTAATATACCCTTTACAGTCAAAATGCTCGGATTTCTTCCAAATTTGGATTCCAGTAGTAATTTTAACTTATTTAACTTATCATTATTTAGTTAATTTAATTGAAATTAGGGTAGGACCCACATAGTACAATTGTAACCCTTAATGCACCCCTTACAGTTTAGATTTGTCAGATTTTTTTCAAATTTGTTTTCTAATAATAAATTGAAATATAATTTTAACTAGTTTATTCAAAAACAGGCTAGAATCCTCAATTCATGTTTTTAACCCTTAACACACCCCTTACCCCTGACTGTAGTACCTACAACAAATTTTTCACTTTTTAATCTTTTCATACACACGTTTCAACTTTATCGCTTAAATTTGTTTAAAATTTGGTTCTTAGTTAAAATTTAAAAAGCATTTTTAAATAACCCGATAAATTTTGTTCAATAAAAGATGCCTCAAAATTCTAAAAATTTGAATAACAAATTTTAACATAGCAACGAGAGAAGTACTGTGGAATCTCATTTCCAGCGAATTTATTTTGATTTCTCAAGCTTTTTTACTTATCAATGACACTTGGCAAACTGAATTTGACAAATCTCTCAATCCAGTTTGCCCTTGTGTCGTTGCTAAGTAAAAAAGCTTTCGACCAAAATCAAAAATGTGTTGCCAAAATTGTAAGTTCTTGTGATATTACTGTTAATAAATTTTACCTTTACCTCAGAGGTAAATTGTTGCTAATTAAATGCTCTATAAAAAAGATGCCAACCCTTTTTTCAATGGGATTAACCGAAAGCAAGATATTTGGTCTATATACTTTTCAACCCTTAATTTTTCAACTATTATAACATATAACTTGCGCAATATTGAACCCACTGAAAAAAGTATTGAATACAAAATGTAGATAATTTTATTACAAACACAGCTAATTAAACGTTTTCTTTTTTTTTCAAATACATTGTTTTACACATCGTATATCAACCCCGGTTTGTACAATTTGTATAGATATTGCTCGGATTTCATTCAAATTTGATTTCTAGTTAAAATTTTACTTATAATTACAAAAAGTTTGTATACAAATAATGTATAACCTTAACCCTTTCCCTTTCTCAGCCCTTAAAATAATCCTTATTATTTTATGCTGAGATTTTACATAAATTTGGTTTCTAAATATAATTGTAATTATTCTCGGGATAATTGTTAAAATAAAATTAACTAAATATGTCAAAAGTTAATAATAGTTGAAAAAATGAGTGTCGGAAATTATTGGACAGGAGTCAATAATAGCTATTTATGCAACCAGTTAGGAAATGCATTTTTTTGTGTAACGAGCGGATTTCTACGGGACGAGCGCAGCGAGTTCTGCAAAATAACGCGAGTTACACAAAATAGCATTTCCTAACATGTTGCATACAAGATTTTTTCTAATTTTTACAAGAACCTTCTCAAAAAAGAGTTTTTTAAACTTATGATATTAATAATTTAGTGAATTTTATCAAAACAAGTAGGCTTTATTCGGAACTTTTCATCACCAGTTGTGAAATATTTTTCATTACATCACCAGTTGCGTAAAATGTGCCGTTTGCCAACTACAATCGATTTTGAAAAGTCACATTTTACATGCCAAAATTAGAAAAAACAATTTTTCTAATTTTGGCATGTAAAATGTGACTTTTCAAAATCGATTGTAGTTGGCAAACGGCACATTTTACGCAACTGGTGATGTAATGAAAAATATTTCACAACTGGTGATGAAAAGTTCCGAATAAAGCCTACTTGTTTTGATAAAATTCACTAAATTATTAATATCATAAGTTTAAAAAACTCTTTTTTGAGAAGGTTCTTGTAAAAATTAGAAAAAATCTTGTATGCAACATGTTAGGAAATGCTATTTTGTGTAACTCGCGTTATTTTGCAGAACTCGCTGCGCTCGTCCCGCAGAAATCCGCTCGTTACACAAAAAAATGCATTTCCTAACTGGTTGCATAAATAGCTATTATATAACTGACCGGTTTTGATTTATGAGCTTAAATCTTCCTCAGAATCTACAAATTATGGTTAAATTAGTACATAAAAATTATTTACAGCTAGTTAAAAATTACTAAAATTATGCACACGAATTAATTTTCAGACTCGAATCGATTCATCACTGAACCAATCAAATTTCTTTTGCAATGTGAAGCATCACTCTATAATTTGATTGGTTTAGAGATAAACCCAAAACAAAAATCTAAAACTAAATCCGCGTGCACAATTTTATCAAAGAATAGAGTACAAATGATAATAAACAAAAATATAGTAAAGCAACCAACTTACCAATCATAATTCCATTAATTTATTAAAAAAATTTGACGAAGTTGTAATCATAGATATTACACATGTTGCACTTCACGAGTAGAAAAGATGAAATCACAAACAATTAAACATTAAAATATAACACATTTATTCTCTTCATACATCTCTGTTAAAGAGATATATGAAGAGAATAAATTTTATTGTAAATCTAGTATTAATCTAAACTATTGGGTTAGCGAAAAGTACGCAATTTTTTAAATGGTAACTTTAGTAGTTTATTTAAAGTTTGAAATAATATTCTTGTAAATTAAATTTAGGTTTTCGATATCTGTTCGTAAATTTACATTATTAGGATTTTGATTAATTTGAAGCATTTCAGCCATTAATCTTTTCCCAAGATTTACCGTTCTTAGACATTCTAGTCCTAAACGATAATGGTGAGTTATTTTTTTATTTATATAAAAAACCTTCTAATACAAACAGAACACTAAAATTTAATTCAAACCACAATTTCAGCCAAAAAATAGCAATAATTAAAAGTTATAAACATAAAATCCAAAAACTTGTTTCAGAAAAATTTAAGACAAATTGCGTCTCTACAATCACTAATTTATTACTTGAAAATAACTACCATTTAAAATTAATTAACATGATACTCATTAACAACGTTGCTGAGGATGTAACATTTAGTCAAGTGATCAACCTACCAATTAAAGACAACACTAATACAATAATTTCGACTACTTCAGATTTAAAGTATTTCAAAATTCCTTACATTACTAACCTTACAAATGGAATCAAACAAATTTTTAAAAATAATCAAAAAATTAAAATAGCGTTATACTATAAAAAAAACCGTGAATGATCTTTTCTCAAAATTAAAAGACGATACTCCAATTCTTAAAAGTAGCAATGTTGTGTACAAAATTACATGCGAGTGCAAAAAATGTTACATCGGTCAAACTAAACAACGTTTAGAAGACAGATTACAGCAACACAAACGCGACATCAGAAATAAAAAGGAGAATACAGGCCTTTGCGCTCATATTGCTCATAAATGTCAATAATTCATAATGAGTCAAATCTTGAGAAAAGATTAATGGCTGTAATGCTTCACATTAATCAAAATCCTAATAATGTAAATTTTGGAACAGATATCGAAAACCTAAATTTAATTTACAAGAATATTATTTCAAACTTTAAATAAACTCTATACATAAAAAATTTGGTCACAAATTCCGTTACTATTTAAAAAAATAAAAATAAAATAAAAAAAACATGAATTGCGCACTTCTCGCTAATCCAATAGTTTAGATTAACACTAGATTTACAATAAAATTTATTCTGTTTATACATCTCTTTGACAGAGATGTATGAAGAGAATAAGTGTGTTATATTTTAATGTTTAATTGTTTGTGATTTCATCTTTTCTACTCTTCAGGTGCAACATGTGTAATATCTATGATTACACCTTCATCAAATTTTTTAATAAATTAACGGAATTATAATTGGTAAGTTGGTTGCTTGACTATATGATTTTTGTTTATTATTATTTGTACTCTCTTTTTTGCTAAAATTGTGCATGCGGATTTAGTTTTAGATTTTTGTTTTGGGTTTATCTCTAAACCAATCAAATTATAGAGTGATGCTTCACATTGCAAAAGAAATTTCATTGGTTTAGTGATGAATTTCTGTGTTCTGGATCTGAATTTCTGATTCGGATCTGAAATTGAATTCGTGTGCATAATTTTAGTAATTTTTAACTAGCTATAAATAATTTTTATGTACTAATTTAACCATCATTTTCAGACTCTGAGGAAGATTTAAGCTCATAAATCGAAACCGGTCAGTTATATAAATTGTTTTATTGGCTCCTGTCCAATAATTGCCGACACTCATTTTTTCAACTATTATTTACTATCTGGACGAAATTTAAACACATGAATTAATAATGTCACATGTAAACTAAATGTGACAGATGTAAACTGAATATGTCAAAAGTAGCCTAAAAACCTGAAATATCTATTAAATAGAAGAGATGTCAACTAAATAAGATAATATTACATACGTCAAATGTCTACTAAATATCTCAAAAATAATCCAAAAATGTTAAATGTCAACATAATGCGAGAAATGTCACTGATTGTGTTGAAAGGGAACTGAAACTGACAGATATAAACTAAATATGCCAAAAGTGAACTAAAAATTTCAAATGTTAACTAATAATGACGAATCTCAATCAAATATCTAAAATGTAGTCAAATGTAACAAATGTCATTTACATTTAGGCCTGTCACGCGAATGAGGTTATGTCACTGGAGGAAATTTTTTATCAAGTAAGCATAAAATTTTATAAAGACACTCAAGCTTTAGTATTTCCTCGTTATTTTACATATACCATATATTTCCTATATTCTTCTTTCACTAACCTTGCTCACTGACATGACATTAGATAGCTTGAGCTTCTTTATAAAATTTTACAAAAATTTTACGCCTGCATGATAACAATTTTCCTCCACTCGCCCTTGCTCTTTGACATGGCATTGGATAGGCCTATAGAACAAAAGCAGAGTAAAAATGGCAAATTTTAAACTAAAAGTGACAGATGTCAACTAAATAATATTAACGTCAACTAAATGTAAAGTTTGTAGTTTATCCATCAATCTCAAAATTGGAGTGAATTTAATTGAAATTCTGAGTAAAAACGCAAAGTCTTCTCCAATATAGTATTTAATTATTAGCGTTACATGTTTCGGTTAAAAACCATCATCAGACATTGACTAATATGAAATATTTTGTGGAGAAAGAAAATTAAAGAAATTTGACAAATATTAAATGACGTTAAGTAAAACAAAACACTATTACAAAATACTATCATAAATAAGAGTTGATACAAAATTAAGTTGTTCATTTAGACAAAGAGAAGAGTTTTTATTTTTATAAATTTCATATATTTTTTTTAAAAGGTTTAATTTGATACTTTTATTACAAATATGTAGTATAGAGAAATTAGTTTTTGGATCAAAAGAATGTTTTTGTTCTAAAATATGATTGGCAAAAGAAGATTGTGTATTCGTAATATCGGAATTTTAGATTTAATTTTAATATTTTTTTTTTAGAAAACCTACCACAACCGATAATATTATACCTTTTCATTCAAACCATCCTTTATCCCAAAAATATTCAACTTTTCATTCTTTTTTCAATAGACTTTTTCGGATTCCGTTAAATAATACACAATTCAAAAAAGAATTAAACATAATTAAACAAATTGCTATTAATAATAATTATCCTATAAATATTATTAATAAATTATATCATCAATATTATATTAAATTCAATTTAACTTTTGATTTAACTATTAACCCTGAGAACAAAATTTATAGATCATTATTATATTTCGGTAATCTCTCTTTAAACATTTCAAAAATTTTCAAAAAACACAATATTCAAATATCTTTTAATACAAATAATAATTTGAGTACAATTTTACTAAATTTTAAAGATAAAACTGACATTTTGGATAAATCTGGTGTTTATAAATTAGTTTGTAATGATTGTAGTTCTTTTTATATTGGACAAACAGGCAGAAAATTTATTAACAGATTTGATGAACATACCAAACCAATTAAAAAATTTCAAAATTCCGATATTACGAATACACAATCTTCTTTTGCCAATCATATTTTAGAACAAAAACATTCTTTTGATCCAAAAACTAATTTCTCTATACTACATATTTGTAATAAAAGTATCAAATTAAACCTTTTAAAAAAAAAATATGAAATTTATAAAAATAAAAATTCTTCTCTTTGTCTAAATGAACAACTTAATTTTGTATCAACTCTTATTTATGATAGTATTTTATAATAGTGTTTTGTTTTACTTAACGTCATTTAATATTTGTCAAATTTCTTTAATTTTCTTTCTCCACAAAATATTTCATATTAGTCAATGTCTGATGATGGTTTTTAACCGAAACATGTAACGCTAATTAATAAATACTATGTTGGAGAAGACTTTGCGTTTTTACTCAGAATTTTAATCAACTAAATGTATTTTGTTAAATTCTAAATTGTATAAAAATGTAAAATTATTCCTCACAAAAACACTGATATGATCTCAAACACTACTGTCGGCGTAAGTTGTGAGTGACGCTGTAGAAATAAAGGCTCAATATAAAAAGATGTGATATAATATACATAGACGCGACGACGATGTATAAATTGTGGACATTTGCAAATAATTAGTTTAGTTTCGCCACCTTATCTGTGGCGAAACTAAATTTCTGGAGGTCTATTTTTGCGGCATGTGATCGATCACCGGTGACCGATCACTTCACTATCACATCATCGAAATTTTTTGACCCTATTTTTGCGGCCAATTTTTCACCCGCGCGCATGCGCATTATATCCACTTGCTCTAAGCGCCAACTTAAATTAGGTATAAATATGAGCGCTACGTTTTAAAAGTAATTAGTTCTTTACTACAAGTCTAATAATATGTCGAGTCCGAATAACGAGCCAATTTTGAAACGTGGTCCCAGTGTGGTTGATAAACAGAAAGAATTGTTGGTTAACTACATGAGTAGTAATCCCCAATTATTATCTGGAAAGTTCAGCGCATCTTTCTCAAAAAAGATGATAAACAAAAATTGGAAGAGTTGGCAGCCGAGCTAAATTTAGTGAAAAATGGAGCCACTAAATCTTGGCTGAAATGGCGTAAAGTAAGTTTTTTGTATATTTATATTTATTTTATATTTTTCAATTTTTCTAATTTATTTGTTTTTTTATAGACTTGGCAAGATATGAGGTCTTCATCTGTAAAGAAGAAAACGTCATTCACCAGGAGTTCCAATTTAACTGGCGGTGGTCATTCTCCCAAGGATGAACCCAACGATTTGGACAATACTATTATTGATATGGTTAGTCCAATCATCGTTGACGGCCATCCTGGTGATGATGAAACATACATTTATTACTACACGGATGATGATGATGTAAGTTTATATATATTTTTTACAATATTTGTGATATTAAAAAATTGTTTATTTTTTGTTTAGAACAAAACTGCACCAACGTAAGCCAACAACTATGCATTGTCGGGCCTTCAGGCTTAGCCGCAACAGCTTCGTCTTCTACTGGAGCTGAGGTAGGATCAGGGACCGGATCGAAAATCAACCCACCGTCCAGAAAACGCTCAAGAACTTCAAGGAAGGTAGAAAGATTGAAAACCTCCCACGACATGGCCGAACAAATGTTGAAGATAAACGAGGCGAAACTAGAATATGATAGGAAATACAAAGACGAAAAACTACAAATAATGCGGCAGCAACTCCAAATATCCAGGGAAAACTGCGAAGTTAATAAAAAAAATTTAACCATCTTGAGTGAAATAAAAGATCATCTTCTGTGATGTTATTTATGTTTTAATATATTTTTTATTATTGTATTGTTTTGTTTTATTGAAAATAATTATTAATAATTTAACGTTAATAACATTACATTTTTTTTTATTAAAATATTAATAAAACATTAATATTAGTAATATTAATTTGGATGATCAAAATAATGATCATTGCGGATTATTAAATTCTTCTAAAGAGGCTGAACATCTTGTTCAGCCTCTTCCAAATCTCTAATCACTTCAATTGCTAATAAATTGTCTAATATATCCATAGCTAAAAGTCAAATAATGCATTATACCAAAATCAAATTAATCAAAAATGTATTGTATTATTAAATATATAGTTATTTCTATATGTATTTAGTACATTTCATTTCTAATGGATAATAATAACTCACCACACAACAAAGAAGTTATAAATTAAGTTAAACAACAACACAAATACAATTTTATATTAAGAATCACAATGTTTACTAATTTTTGATGGTTATGTTTTGATATTCTGTCATTTTAATGTCATATTTAGAGCATTTTACCTACCTATTTCTTAAATTGTCCAGTGTGGCAAACATAGAAGTTTAGATGCGCACGCGTATTAAAATAAAAAAGCGGTGATGAGAAAACCGGTGATCTATCGTGTGGTAAGTAGTGAACAATCGATCATATTGGTCGCAAAAATACCACATCACTCGTTTTTCGCTCGATCGATCATCGGATGACCGATCACTTGTGACACAAAAAAAGACCCCCTGAACTCTGATTTTAGTTTTAACAGGATCACGTAGATGGCGGAAGGGGTGCTGCTTTCTTTTGGTCTTATACCAAAAATTGTTTCAAATAGGCATTCCGCATTATTAGCAACAGGACTTGTTTCTAATTCTAATTTAATCCAATAAAAATACAAGCACGATATTAAATTGGACTACTAGGTGTAATGCTTTTTAGGTGTAATGCTTTTTTACAAATTTTTTCTTATTAAAACTATAACAGCACCAAAAGTAGTGTCGAAATAGAAAAAGGAGTGCATTAATAGTCATTTATTTTTGAAGTGTTGGTAGTGAGTATTGAGAATTTAAATTACCGTTTTGCGCCTTCTGGAAAGCGCTAACGCGGAGAAATCTTGAACTATAGTTGGATTTGAGAATTTAAATTTATGAGTCATTATGGTTAGTTTATATCATGCGGTTAATTTAACCTGCAATTTTCGTACGTTGAATTTTGATTTGTGTTGAATTGTGTGAACTGTGATTTGTTATTGACAATGCTTAATTTAAGCATTTTTGATGTGCTTATAATATGGATGCCACCCTGAATTCCCGTATAGCAGTCGGGAAGGCGAAATGTTATTAAAGGCCAAGCATGTGTTTCGCTGTAGCACAACAACCATATCAAGTAAGTTTATTTGTTTTAATTTCTTGCGCTTCTGTTTAAATTATAAAATTTGTTGCGTTTATAATAATTGTATGCGTTGTTGTTGTGAATTCTCATATTGAGAATTTAAATATCTTTTACCCCCTCTAGTCAATTTTCGATATAGTTGTATGTGTGATTTGGAAGTTAGAACGGTCACTTGGTCACGTGTTTCATCAATGTCACCAACTAACATAAAGTTCCATAGGATTTACAATTGCAATTTTTTTGCATTAAAATAAGAGTAAAAAAGGCGTAAAATAGATAAAATAGTACAAAGAACGTGTTTTATAAGTCAAATTATTGTACAACTATCTGTAAACATAGTAAGGAATGTATGCTACATTCCATCGATACATATGAGTAGATTAAAAACGAACCATCGAACCATCGATACATATGAGTAGATTAAAAAGGTATAGATTGCTAACTCGCTCTAAAAACCGCTTCTTTTATTTATGTTGATCCAGTAGTACTAAATACTGACACTATGGACGCTACTAACATTCTTGGCGGGCAGTTTAAATTTATAAAAATTTCCAAATTTTGTAGGAAAGGTAGGTATCACTGAGAAAATCAAATTTTGTCTAAAAATTAAATAAAAACTTTATTAATCAAGTCTTATATTAATAAAAATCAATTTCTTACAGACTTTTATCAAAATTTTGATCAAATTCACATTTTATTCAAAGATAAAATTTGAACTCTACAAAAAAAAACATTTGAAAACAATACAATTTATTAAATAAAAAACAATACTATAAACTTTTATTTTCTTCAGCGCGATAAAATAACAATTTTTATCTTGTTAGTTAAATTCCTTAATGATATATTTAATGTTTTAAAAAAATATATTTTTGCTAAACTTCATCGTTGGATGGCATTCGATGCATTATTACACATCCACAGTCAGGCATCCACCAATTTTGCAACCATATTTTAAATTAAATTTTAAAAAAACCTGAAGAAAACAACACCTTGTATACTTATGACATAAATACACGCGTGAAAGTGCGGTTAAAAAACCAACAAGCAAAGCACATTTCATTTAAAAAACAATATTAGCACCGAGGCGGGTTTGGCGTCGTCATCGGTAACTACTGATCAGCTGTTCAAATAAACAGCTGTTCAAAACGTTGAGCGTATAAGATTGCGCCCCATGCATCGATTTTTGCTCCCAAACATTTTAGCTCGAGTATTTCCTCGTGTTTTTAACATATACTATATATTTTTCCTACACTTCTTCCAGTTGCTCACTGACGTGACATTGGACAGGTCTGTTATATATTATAAAACTAGAGTTCGAAGAAAAACATATTTTAAAATGTGAGGTTACAATGTTATATTATATGATTTATTAATGAATAGGTAGGCATGATTCAAACGAACTCTTTTGTAAACACATTCAATTAGAACGTATTCCTATACCGACGTTTATAAATATACGAGAAAATACCTATTACAAATATCGAAAAGCGTATGTGCCTTACTTTAAAAACAGTGGTTAATAACTACTACACATTCAACATAATCTACTTGGCTAAACTGAGACTAGTTTCGAGTTCTCTTAAACATCGTTCCCCGTATTTGATGGACATTTTAATGGAAACTTGATCCGTTTGACCTGCATTAGTTCGAAAACCTAGTCGAGTCCACTGTTTTAATTCGTTCTCATAAAATGGATCATTTACAAGGCGTATAGTCTTAAATATTTTGCGATACAACGTTTTAACTTCTTGCTTTAACATAAACTGTAAAAAAAAAGTTGATTAGTTTTTCAATTGGATATTTAGGTACCTACCTGCCTCAAATCTAAAATTGGTTTAGTCGACTTCGACATTTCAAATGTTTGTTCAAGTGTATTTTAATAATATACTAAATAATGGGAAGTTACTAAGACTTTATAAAAATCAATCACTAAATCAACAAGACTCAAGTGTATCCTGTCCATTTGTTTTTTACGCAGCTGCAACACAGCCAATGATTGAGTTTGCGCGAATTTTTATTTAAAATCCCATGGCGGGAATACCCCACTTTACCAAAATAATCACACAGAACACAATTGTGTTAGAATACATAAGTTAGTGCAGCCGAAATTTTCATTATACTTGTGCGCATTTTCTCGATTGTTTGAACGTATTGCAAAAATTAAAAAACCTTTCGTGCATTTAACAATAAAAAAATATTAACCAGTTGCATCAATTCTGATCCTTCGTTTGTTTTGTGGTGCTTGTGATTTCTATTAACTATTAATGGAAAAACCGACTCTCACTGATGGTGCAGTTTCTGTAGCAAAAATCAAAAAGGAAAACTTGAATGACGAAATCAAGGTAGACTACTGCTTAGTAATGATTGATTTATTGTTATTGTATTAGTTTAGACTTTGTAAATACGGAATTGTGCGCTTTATTATTATTACAATGCAGATGCCATTAGGGTCTGATTTTAATTTTTACACATAATGTATAAATTAGTATTAATGTATGTAATTTGAATGTGGTAAACTTGAGCACGG
>CAUVYR010000012.1:0-33539 GCA_963556235.1 Cryptophagus acutangulus
TCACACTTGCATCCGCCGAAGGTACCGTTCGTCTTCGTCCTTCGTCCTCAATATGTCGGTCACCATTGTATGTACCGCTTCCCACTTCTCCTCTGTCTCAAGCATAGCCGGAACCAGAGTTTCAGTGTTCAGCGGACATCCGACCACCTCTTCTGCCGCTTCCCTATCCAGGTCCCACCGTGTGCACCGCAGCACCGTGTGCTCCACAGTGTCCGGTTCCTGGCAGTACCAACATCGGTCGTTCTCCGCTCGACCGATCCTCTTCAAGTAGGCGCCGAAACTTCCGTGGCCGCTCAGCATCTGGGTGAGGTAGTAGCCCACCTGGCCGTGGGCTCGCAGCACCCAACTGCGGACGTCGGGAATTAAGGTCCTGGTCCATGATCCCTCTGCTGCTGAGCGCCATCGCTCCTGCCACTTCTCAAAAAGGCTCTCACGGTTGAGAACCCTCGCTGCCTTCTCGCACTCGTAGTTTGCTGACCTCTCCTGTGCAATGAGGTCAACTGGTATAATCGAAGCAATGACCTGCAGCGCTACAGTGGACACCGTCCTGTAGGCGCAGGCCACCCTGAGAGCCACCACTCTCTGGGCTACGGTCATTGATTGGTATTCAAAGTATTAACATTTTATAATCCAAAATTTCAAATAAATACATTAGCCTATAATATGAATATCGTATAATGTTTGGGTTATTTTTAGCTATATCGGTAAAGGAACTCTTTTTAAAATAATAGACAATTAAACACCGAATACTAACATTATGTATGACGTGAAATCGAATATTAAATAAATATGTTATGTTAAACATATTATTTTTTTAGATAGTTTATTTGAGGGGACAAGCCTAAATTACAAAGACAATTTAATTTGCCTGTGAATACTCGCATATGGCATTGCATTTTTGTCACTTTGACAGCTAGTATAGAAATCTAACTTTATTGCCGCGCATAATTTGCACTACCTTGTACAGTGGCGGCCAAAAAAAAAACGCAACACTTTTAAACGAATAGTAGGCGTAATTTTAAAAGTTTTAGTGTAGTAAAATGACTTTATATTAAAATTGAAAAAAAATAAAAAATAAAAAAAATAAAAAATTAATATTTAAAAAAAAAAAAAAAATCCTGCAGCAACTTCTCGCAATAACCAACCGTTTTCTAATTCAGCAATGGCTCTGGATTTTTGAAATGTGTTTAATTGAGGCATTTATTTGAAGGATTTAAGTCTCTTGTGATAATTTGTTTGCTGAAAGGCAATACGAGTTTGGTTGCTGAAAGGCAATACGAAAGGCAATACAAAAAATTGCCTGAAAAAAATGAGTCGTTCTACGGACTCTTTCAGAGTTAGTATTTTTTTCAGGGTTAGTGTTTTTCTTCGTATTTCTAAGCAACAAAATTCTTTTGACAAATTACAACTTTACGGTTCACAATATGAAAGCGTTAGTGTAATAACAAGTGAATAAATCATATAATTATAAAAAATACGTACAAAC
This sequence comes from Cryptophagus acutangulus, assembly GCA_963556235.1. Taxonomy (NCBI): domain Eukaryota; kingdom Metazoa; phylum Arthropoda; class Insecta; order Coleoptera; family Cryptophagidae; genus Cryptophagus; species Cryptophagus acutangulus. The sequence continues at coordinate 1,487 of CAUVYR010000012.1, forward strand.
TGGTAAGTATACATATTACAATATAGAAAAAATAATTAAAAAAACATTTATCTAATTAAAAGGATTTGAAGCATCAAGTGTGACTAAGTAGTGAGCGATTCAAAAACTGCAGGAAAATATTGACAAATTGATTCCGGTTAGCATTCATTGTAATTCTGTTCAACGCACTCTTAGCTTGCAAGTTAGTCTTTTATGGTTCAGTATAGAAAGTTGGTACAGATCTTAGGGATCTTGGCAGTACATACAATTTTATAAGCTCAAGTAAAACCGGACAGTCAATATAGTTGTTGATAACTTTAAACATAATAATTATATCAGATAGTTCTCTACGTTGTGCTAATGTAAGCAGACTAGCTATCTGGTGGAGAATAATATCAATATCAGTCCCCACGTGACTTTTATACGCAAAATCTTAAAAACCGGCGTTGCACTTTCACTAATCTTATTAATGTGTATGTTAGAGTATGTTACCCAAACATTATAAGCATATTCTAGTTGAGACCTAACCAACGAACCATACAAGCTTTTTATTGCTGCCATATTTGTGAAGTCACGAATATGTCTCTTAATGAATCCTAAAAGCTTGAAGGACCTTGAATAAGCAGCATCAATATGCTTAGCAAATGACAATGAACTATCAAAGATTACACCTAAATATCTGATTGACTCCACATTGTCCAACATGTGACTATCTATGGTTTAAGATGCATTACGTGTTCCTTGTTACCCCTATGAAAACAAATGTGCTTACACTTCTGTACATTCAAAGACATTTTGTTAGAATGACACCACTCGTGTACATTGTCCAGATCCTTTTAAAGTAGCATATTTGTCTCCACAGAAGGCGTCGCCAAGAACATCGTCATATCATCAGCAAGGAGCAATATGTTGCTGTTCTCTATAACAGAGTTTATATCGTGTAGAAACAAATTGAACAAAAGAGAACCCAAGTGGCTTGTGGTATACCAGATGTAACCTGAATTTTATTGGAACGAAAATTCTTTATTTGGACAACTTGCAGTTGATTTACCAAATAGGAGCAAAACCACTTAAATAAAACTCCCTTAATCCCGATGGTATCAAGCTTATTCAACCGGATGTTGTGGGACACACTGTCGAATGCCTTCGAGAAATCCGTATAAACAGAATCCACTGGGAAGCCTTTATCTAATGCTTTTGAAATATTATTTTCATACATTGAAAGATTGGTAACAGTGGATCAACCTTTGATAAATCTGGTTGAGTTCTATTTATTATATTCTCGAATGCGTTAGACAGGCTGAAGTACAATCGATTTGGAGAAAAGAAGATTTATCATTTTGGGAAGGATAAATAGAATTTAAATGGGTCTATAGTTTCTTATATTAGATTTTGATCCAGATTTATATACCGGGATACTAATAATATACCGGGTTAACGATTGAGTCATCATCAGATGCAGTGGTTTCATCAAGAGACATGGACAAGGGGATTGCATTGTTATTTCGAAGATTTTTCACATGTTTCCAAAAATATTTTGTAGCATTACTTATGGAAGATTCTGCTTTTTCAATAAAATGTCTGTATGAATGCGTAGCTAGTGAATTGCACAAAGAGCGTAATTCTATAAATTTGTTGTAATCGCTAATATGACATGAAGTTTTGTTAGCCTTATGGGCAGCACATTTAAGACAGATTTTGTGTTTAAGAGATCTCTTGAACCATGCAGGATATTTGCTATTGTTGCGGATAGAAATTGTAGAAACTAAAATGTCAGTACTTTATAAAATAGATTTGTACACATTAGTAGCGGTTTGTTAGTGTTAGTGAAAAAGTGTATTCAGGTCAAAGTCATTAAAAATGCAGGTTCTTAGGTTTTTTGTCCTGTGAGTAGTCTTCATTTTTGTGAGTAGTTTAATTTATGCGCTCCCTACTGAAAACCCTTACATGAGCTATCCATATTTTTTGCACTTTTTCAACTTGCTCTTAACAACATCACTGAAAATTGTGGTCGGAAGCAATTTTGGTTACTGGAAGAAATTTTAAATGCCGAGTTAGCAACATGGGTTTTGTGCCTGCAGAGCTTTTGGAATCTACTTGCCTACTCAGGCAATGGTCGAGATTAGATTTAGCTTGTAATTCCAGAGGGAGTAATTCCAGTTGATTGGATTTATGTCGGCGAATAGCTTTTTTCTCTTAAATGGCCGTACTATGTCATATTGTCTGGCTAAGTTTACTTACGTCTCTTCTTAACGCAAAAGTATAATTGATTTGATTTGGATTTCGAATTTTGATTTAAGTCTAATCAAAGAACTAATCGTTTTGCATGACCACTTTCTTTCAGAGCACTTTCCCTTACCGCTAGGTCATTCTAGAAGTTCGGTGCTCAACTATTGTAAAATATTGTGCTGAAATAATTCAAAAGAATTTTATGATTTAAATACGAACAAGTCTTTTTAAAACCTTTATTCTAAATTATTAGATGCTTACAAGAGGACAATCTAAACTAGACTAATATTAATTTTACATAATGTTTTACATGTTAACAGAATTGCAAGATTAGCACTTTGAAATTTTACACAGAAATATATGTTTGAGAAATGCACTTTCAAATAGTTTTCATGATAGTTGCAGATAAAGCAAATTGGTCATATTGCATTTATGTATATTGGACACTATGATTCTCATATAACTCCTTCACCCATAATATTGGAATCGACGCCAGAGGCGGGGATGACAATTGGGTTCATTTTCTTGTATATTTTATATAATTTTGAAGATCCATACATTACAATGATGTCAATTATAATGTAGATAATCCATGATTTCCACGTATTGATTTCTTCGTCGCGGTTTTTCATATCTAATGAGTGCATGGCTTCGATTTGTTTTTCAATTTTGTGTAACGTTGAAAGTGGAACTTCCTCGATTTTTAATTTTCTTCTTTTGAGCGATGTTTGTGATTCAATTTCTAGAAAGAATAGTGGTTGGCCGTATGTTTTAGGTTCGAGGTTTCCAACTTCTGGGTTGTCGAATTCTATCTTGCAATTGGTAGGTAATCGTATCAATTAGTTTCCAATGATTTCTGTAAATTGCGTTTATTTGCAAGTTTTCTTATTTTCAATTTTCTCCTTTGCTATTATTATCAAGAGGTCGGATGATATTTTCTGTAAAATTGGTCTATTAATTTCGATTGGGGTGAAATTACAGTCTGATGTTTCTTCGTTCCGTATTATTGATATGATGCATTTGTTTTCGATGAGATGTTCTTTCTTCATGTAGATAAAATTGTGTGTCATTTTCTGGCACTCCAGTTCTTGATATTGGTGCTCCTCTTCGGTAAGTACAAGATATGGGTAAGGTGGGACAAGTGTTTTATTTTGATTTGTAGAGATTGAAATTAGTTTATAGTAGACAAATAAATTTGAGAGTATTTAAATACTTTAAAGTTAATGATCATGAACAATTTTTTATATTCACTCGAATGTCAGTACATCAATTTAATTTTTTGCACATGTCGAAGTCAAAACTGGAAAAGAGCACCTATAGGGATTATTTATGTTCGGAAGTTAGGCTTGCTATAATTATTTGGTAAGTAAAAGTAAAATTGATAAAATGTTGCATCTTTATTTCATGTAAAATTTGAGAATTCATGTTTGCTATTTTCTTAGTTGGCTGGGTCACGGAAATAGTTATATAACCACTGCTTGGTTATTTCAAATTGGAAAATCTATCATAAGTGGATACCAGAAATTTGCCAAGCAATATCGGAAATTTTAAAGAAAACTTATCTTCGGCAGCCTACAATCGATGATTGGGTAAAGATGGCTAATGAATTTGTAAAACAATGAACTTTCCAAACGGTCTGGGAGCAATTGATGGAAAACATTGTCATATATGGGCACTGCCGGCGCGGTTCCGGAAGCGCGTTCAATAAGTACCCGGGATACTTTAGTTTGGTATTATTGGCGATCTGTGACGCAAATTATCATTTTACTTGGGTGATTGGTGACTATGGTAGGTATACAAAATATAACTAACATCGTTTATTGGATTTACCAATATATTGTTGTACTCGTATAGGTTCTCTCAATGATGCAGGAATTTGGAGAAATTCTTACATGGGTAGAGCTTTAAACGAAGTCTTAATAAATTTGCCTCAACCAAGACCATTGCCTAATTCGAATGTATCACAACCATTTTGTTTTGTTGGGGACAAAGCATTTCCCCTAAAGAATTTTCTGATGCGACCTTACTCTAGAAAACAGTTGCTAGGAGTTGAGCAAAGAGTATTTAATTATAGATTATCACGAGCGCGACGAATTATAGAAAACAGCTTTGGAATTTGGGTATCAAAGTGGTCCATCCTCCAAACTTTGATTAGGGTTAAATTGAGCACAGCTGAACTAATTGTGCAGGCTACAGTATCTTTGCACAACTTTGTAATAAGTACCGATCTAAAATACTTTGAAAACGATAGGCCGCGCTACATAAATCGAAGCATAGCGCATAGAGAGAGACCCAATGGAGAAATAATTGAAGGAGATTGGCGACAATAAGTAAACGGAATGCTTCATCGTTTGGGTCGCATAGAGGCCAATAATGAAAGCCTACTGCAATCCAAAATCGAAATACTCTTGCTCGGTATTTTGTAACGAAAGGAACTGTGCCATGGCAATTACAGTCCCGGTCATTGAATTTCGGGCAAACTTCTCTGTCACTATCATTTATAGCATTGTAAAACAATGTAATTTTAAACTGACAGTGAAAGTTCTGCCCGAAATTCAATGACCGGCACTGTACAGTCACGGCCAGAAAATTCCACACTGTGTGTTTTTCATTTGTAATTGTGGTTTTTAAACCACAGCTTACTTTTCTATTTCTGATATGTCAGTTTAATTTAAAAACTAGCAGATTTATCAGTTTTATTCTTACTTTTACAAAATTTCATATGCCGTATCATACGCTAACCGAAGCTGAAAAAGGTTTTGCAATAGCAAAATTAGATGAAGGGTGGTTGTTGCAACGAGTAGCTGACGAAATTCAGTGCGGAAAAAGCACAATTTTTAATTTAAAAAAAAATATATTATTTGTTGTCTTCGAATGTGATTCAATTTTGTTATTTGTATATCTAATTAAATTAATTAACCTAATAATTTTCACTAATGTTAAACTTTAAAATAAAATTGTTAATTTTTTTATTTATTTTATGTTTTTATAATATAAAAATAAATTGTACGCCACTGAATTTCTGAATGTTTTTTAAAGTTCGATTCACTATAGGAAATTTTTTCAAAAACCTACCCACTTGATTAAAAATCGTGCGGAATTTTCTGGCCGCGACTGTACATCATATTTAATTTAATATTGTAGATTTTTTTTCTTATTTGTTTGCCTAACAAAAAAAATGTTAATATAATTTTTTTTTATTACAACTTATATTATTACATCCTATTCCCTAACTTCATATTTTTGAATCACTTGCAATATTTCAATAAAATATTGCGTTCTTTTGTGTTGAGGCACATATTGTAGGCCTTCTTCTACAGCATACATATAATTGTCCTTTTTAATACTACTTTTTATATCATTTATATTATTTACCGCTGTCTTGATGCATTCGTTAACACTTTCGATATCTAAATCATCCTCTAGTTTTTTTACGAGAAAAAGAGTCTTCTGGAGGCGCCACTGGTTCTTTTTCCATTGGAGGCAATGAATGGTAATATTGAGCAAAATTATTTTTCTTGTGCGATATATTGGACGGTGTTGGTGGGGATCTTAAACTCAAATCCGTACTATCGCTTCCAGACATGGTGACATATTCATTATCAGGTAATAATGTATCTGAAAAAAATACGTTTTATTTTTTTAAAAGCAAAAGTAATGTAGCTTCATCAATTGGAAGAAATTTGTTGGCACACAACACATTTTGGTGAACCTGTTTTATTTACCTGTAATATCAATAATGATAGGCTCAAAAAGATCCGAATACGCATTTGTAGATTGATCAGTATTCTTAAAAAATTGTGAATCCACCGAAGACTAGTCTGATGGCTCCGGGGTGGATGATTCAGAGATTTTTGTTTCTATTTTCAGAGAGCTTGCAGTTCTAATAATATAAATAAAAATATTGTTAAGGTCAATAATAACTAACTTAAAAACTATATACAGGGTGATTCACTTTAACTGGCATTGACAATACTTTTTTTCAATTTTTTTTTAAATATATTTGATTTGATTATCGAATAAATGTAGAATAATGTAGGTCAGACACGTCAAAGGAAAACACTTTATAGATACATGTAAATTTAATATTTGATGATATCTAACCTTCTATGAGCCAAGTGCGAGCTTAAAAACATCATCGATGTCAAAACACATTATCTAATTTTAATGGTAATATTCCCGTGTTTGTGGGTAATGTACTGAATGTTATTTCTTCACATAGTGTTGCGAGTACGGAAAGGTTAATTGGAAGTAACATTAGGAGTTATCTGAAATAGTATTTGGTTGGTTAATTAGTTTACTTACTGGTTTTACGAATTATTTATTTTTGAGAATGTTTACTTTTTGAATCTGGGCAGAATTTCGTTCCTAAGGTTTTCTTTTACGTTTACTTTCTGGTGCGAATTAAAATCTGGGGGTTCCGTTCTATGTTCGTTTAATTTTTCGATTGAGTTTTGTTTAGAGTTTACATTATTGTTGAATAATTTATCATGCGTGACTTTTATTTTGTCTCTTAGTTGAATAAGATATTCATTCATAAGTGTCTTTTCCGTTGTTTCAAGAGGGTTCTTTGTTCGTAACGCGTACGCGATTTGTAAATCTTGACCTACCGTGCACTGTGATAATACTGCACCGATTGCAAAATTAGAAGCATCTGTACGAAGAATAAAATGCCGTGTAAAGTCAGGGAATTGTAGAAGGGAGAATTTGACAAAATAATTTTGCACATATTAAAAGCATCTATGAATTTATAAGACAGAATAATCTTTTCACTTTTTTTCAGACATAAGGTCAATGGTTCTGATATTTTCGCAAACTCTTAGATACATTTTTGGTAATAACCTACCAGTCCGAGAAAAGATGTAATTTCTTTTGCTGTTTTCGGTATTGGAAATTTCATAACAGCTTCATTTTTTTTGGGTTTGGTAAAACTCCTTCCGATGTTACTAAGTGACCCAAGAATTCTACGTGTCCGTTCTCTACGTTAAACGCAGTTTTTTGCACGTTATGTAAAACCCGATACTCAATATATGGTTGTGAAGTACTGGCAGCTACCTACAAAAATATAGGTTATATTGGGTATTGGGTAGCGATCATCTATTGTCTTTTTGTTTATTTTTCTGTAATAGACACGATTCTCCATTTTTGCTTTCCGCTATTATTTAACTTTCTTGGAATAATCCAAATGGGTGAAGACCAAGGGTTACAACTTGGTCGAATACTACCGCTATCCAGCATCTTATTTATTTGTTTACTTACTTCTCTTTATGGATAAACGGATACCTATAGGATTTGCTGTATACTGGAATTTCGTCTTGTGTTAGTGAATGTAAGTTTGTTTTTAGATTCGTAAAATATGTCATTAAATTCATTGCATAGTATCAATATATTTCTTTTTTCTCCAGTATTCATATAAGTATTTATTGGGATTGATATGGTACCTTTGTGGTTGAGGTTGAATATTAATTTGGCGAGAAGGAAAACTTGAACCATTAGGTTGTTGGTTATAGTTGGATGGTGCATCATAGTTTGTTAGTGAATTATGTTGATTATATTTAGGAGTAAAACTGTTACAGGAATTGCTTTGATTTCGGTTTTGATTGTAATTACAATTGCTATAATTTTATTTATACGTGTTTTGGGTTTTGCTTTTGTTATGACGCTCATCGCGATGAAATGAATTTATTTGTGTTTGACTATACGTAAAATTTTCTTCTTCTATCACAATTGATATAGCTTCCTCTAGTGTATTCGGATTTCTAAGTAGAACAATATCTTGTACTCCACCAAATAGCCCACAAATAATAGCAGTTAAAGCCAATTTATTGTAGGTACTTAAATAAATTGATTTTTGAACTGCAGTAGTAGTCGCATCGCTGTTGATTATAGAGGTTATTAAACTTTTAATATCATTATTACAAAATCTACTGCATTTTTTTCAAAAAAACTTTTACACATCTATTAAATAAACTATATTAGTTTTATTACGAATTAAAAAAAAAAGTTGATGCATCTTCCATAATGTAGCAAAGAAGCAGATAGACAAAGTGTTTATGGACTTCCTTTTAAAAGAAGTGCTGGACGACAGCTAGTAAGGAGAACTAGCAGGGCTCTTAATATTATAGATCTGGGCAAATTTGACATGCGTTTCCTGAATATTTAAGCTATGTTTTACTACTATATATACTATAGAAGAAATTTATTTACATCTTTTACAAGCATATTGCCAAAAACCACCAACCAGTTTTGATTGTGCTAGTAATTTGTGCATAAAACTCTAATGTCATCTGTTATATTTTTGTCTTAGACACACTCGATTAACAACTCGACTTTTAAATTCTTCAAGCTCTCACCGAAGTTCCCAAATACAAAAAAAATTACCAGGATAAAATTAAGTTTTACCTAAAAAAAAAAGGAAATAAAGTTGAAGTGTTTTGTCGTTGTCCATAAAAGTAAATTGGGTCTAACATAAACAGCTTTAAACTTTAAGGGTGTTGCTTCAATTCTTTTAAAGCCTTTTACATATTAGTTTATTTATGCGCTCCCTACTGAAAACCCTTACATGAGCTATCCATATTTTTTGCACTTTTTCAACTTGCTCTTAACAACATCACTGAAAATTGTGGTCGGAAGCAATTTTGGTTACTGGAAGAAATTTTAAATGCCGAGTTAGCAACATGGGTTTTGTGCCTGCAGAGCTTTTGGAATCTACTTGCCTACTCAGGCAATGGTCGAGATTAGATTTAGCTTGTAATTCCAGAGGGAGTAATTCCAGTTGATTGGATTTATGTCGGCGAATAGCTTTTTTCTCTTAAATGGCCGTACTATGTCATATTGTCTGGCTAAGTTTACTTACGTCTCTTCTTAACGCAAAAGTATAATTGATTTGATTTGGATTTCGAATTTTGATTTAAGTCTAATCAAAGAACTAATCGTTTTGCATGACCACTTTCTTTCAGAGCACTTTCCCTTACCGCTAGGTCATTCTAGAAGTTCGGTGCTCAACTATTGTAAAATATTGTGCTGAAATAATTCAAAAGAATTTTATGATTTAAATACGAACAAGTCTTTTTAAAACCTTTATTCTAAATTATTAGATGCTTACAAGAGGACAATCTAAACTAGACTAATATTAATTTTACATAATGTTTTACATGTTAACAGAATTGCAAGATTAGCACTTTGAAATTTTACACAGAAATATATGTTTGAGAAATGCACTTTCAAATAGTTTTCATGATAGTTGCAGATAAAGCAAATTGGTCATATTGCATTTATGTATATTGGACACTATGATTCTCATATAACTCCTTCACCCATAATATTGGAATCGACGCCAGAGGCGGGGATGACAATTGGGTTCATTTTCTTGTATATTTTATATAATTTTGAAGATCCATACATTACAATGATGTCAATTATAATGTAGATAATCCATGATTTCCACGTATTGATTTCTTCGTCGCGGTTTTTCATATCTAATGAGTGCATGGCTTCGATTTGTTTTTCAATTTTGTGTAACGTTGAAAGTGGAACTTCCTCGATTTTTAATTTTCTTCTTTTGAGCGATGTTTGTGATTCAATTTCTAGAAAGAATAGTGGTTGGCCGTATGTTTTAGGTTCGAGGTTTCCAACTTCTGGGTTGTCGAATTCTATCTTGCAATTGGTAGGTAATCGTATCAATTAGTTTCCAATGATTTCTGTAAATTGCGTTTATTTGCAAGTTTTCTTATTTTCAATTTTCTCCTTTGCTATTATTATCAAGAGGTCGGATGATATTTTCTGTAAAATTGGTCTATTAATTTCGATTGGGGTGAAATTACAGTCTGATGTTTCTTCGTTCCGTATTATTGATATGATGCATTTGTTTTCGATGAGATGTTCTTTCTTCATGTAGATAAAATTGTGTGTCATTTTCTGGCACTCCAGTTCTTGATGTTGGTGCTCCTCTTCGGTAAGTACAAGATATGGGTAAGGTGGGACAAGTGTTTTATTTTGATTTGTAGAGATTGAAATTAGTTTATAGTAGACAAATAAATTTGAGAGTATTTAAATACTTTAAAGTTAATGATCATGAACAATTTTTTATATTCACTCGAATGTCAGTACATCAATTTAATTTTTTGCACATGTCGAAGTCAAAACTGGAAAAGAGCACCTATAGGGATTATTTATGTTCGGAAGTTAGGCTTGCTATAATTATTTGGTAAGTAAAAGTAAAATTGATAAAATGTTGCATCTTTATTTCATGTAAAATTTGAGAATTCATGTTTGCTATTTTCTTAGTTGGCTGGGTCACGGAAATAGTTATATAACCACTGCTTGGTTATTTCAAATTGGAAAATCTATCATAAGTGGATACCAGAAATTTGCCAAGCAATATCGGAAATTTTAAAGAAAACTTATCTTCGGCAGCCTACAATCGATGATTGGGTAAAGATGGCTAATGAATTTGTAAAACAATGAACTTTCCAAACGGTCTGGGAGCAATTGATGGAAAACATTGTCATATATGGGCACTGCCGGCGCGGTTCCGGAAGCGCGTTCAATAAGTACCCGGGATACTTTAGTTTGGTATTATTGGCGATCTGTGACGCAAATTATCATTTTACTTGGGTGATTGGTGACTATGGTAGGTATACAAAATATAACTAACATCGTTTATTGGATTTACCAATATATTGTTGTACTCGTATAGGTTCTCTCAATGATGCAGGAATTTGGAGAAATTCTTACATGGGTAGAGCTTTAAACGAAGTCTTAATAAATTTGCCTCAACCAAGACCATTGCCTAATTCGAATGTATCACAACCATTTTGTTTTGTTGGGGACAAAGCATTTCCCCTAAAGAATTTTCTGATGCGACCTTACTCTAGAAAACAGTTGCTAGGAGTTGAGCAAAGAGTATTTAATTATAGATTATCACGAGCGCGACGAATTATAGAAAACAGCTTTGGAATTTGGGTATCAAAGTGGTCCATCCTCCAAACTTTGATTAGGGTTAAATTGAGCACAGCTGAACTAATTGTGCAGGCTACAGTATCTTTGCACAACTTTGTAATAAGTACCGATCTAAAATACTTTGAAAACGATAGGCCGCGCTACATAAATCGAAGCATAGCGCATAGAGAGAGACCCAATGGAGAAATAATTGAAGGAGATTGGCGACAATAAGTAAACGGAATGCTTCATCGTTTGGGTCGCATAGAGGCCAATAATGAAAGCCTACTGCAATCCAAAATCGAAATACTCTTGCTCGGTATTTTGTAACGAAAGGAACTGTGCCATGGCAATTACAGTCCCGGTCATTGAATTTCGGGCAAACTTCTCTGTCACTATCATTTATAGCATTGTAAAACAATGTAATTTTAAACTGACAGTGAAAGTTCTGCCCGAAATTCAATGACCGGCACTGTACAGTCACGGCCAGAAAATTCCACACTGTGTGTTTTTCATTTGTAATTGTGGTTTTTAAACCACAGCTTACTTTTCTATTTCTGATATGTCAGTTTAATTTAAAAACTAGCAGATTTATCAGTTTTATTCTTACTTTTACAAAATTTCATATGCCGTATCATACGCTAACCGAAGCTGAAAAAGGTTTTGCAATAGCAAAATTAGATGAAGGGTGGTTGTTGCAACGAGTAGCTGACGAAATTCAGTGCGGAAAAAGCACAATTTTTAATTTAAAAAAAAATATATTATTTGTTGTCTTCGAATGTGATTCAATTTTGTTATTTGTATATCTAATTAAATTAATTAACCTAATAATTTTCACTAATGTTAAACTTTAAAATAAAATTGTTAATTTTTTTATTTATTTTATGTTTTTATAATATAAAAATAAATTGTACGCCACTGAATTTCTGAATGTTTTTTAAAGTTCGATTCACTATAGGAAATTTTTTCAAAAACCTACCCACTTGATTAAAAATCGTGCGGAATTTTCTGGCCGCGACTGTACATCATATTTAATTTAATATTGTAGATTTTTTTTCTTATTTGTTTGCCTAACAAAAAAAATGTTAATATAATTTTTTTTTATTACAACTTATATTATTACATCCTATTCCCTAACTTCATATTTTTGAATCACTTGCAATATTTCAATAAAATATTGCGTTCTTTTGTGTTGAGGCACATATTGTAGGCCTTCTTCTACAGCATACATATAATTGTCCTTTTTAATACTACTTTTTATATCATTTATATTATTTACCGCTGTCTTGATGCATTCGTTAACACTTTCGATATCTAAATCATCCTCTAGTTTTTTTACGAGAAAAAGAGTCTTCTGGAGGCGCCACTGGTTCTTTTTCCATTGGAGGCAATGAATGGTAATATTGAGCAAAATTATTTTTCTTGTGCGATATATTGGACGGTGTTGGTGGGGATCTTAAACTCAAATCCGTACTATCGCTTCCAGACATGGTGACATATTCATTATCAGGTAATAATGTATCTGAAAAAAATACGTTTTATTTTTTTAAAAGCAAAAGTAATGTAGCTTCATCAATTGGAAGAAATTTGTTGGCACACAACACATTTTGGTGAACCTGTTTTATTTACCTGTAATATCAATAATGATAGGCTCAAAAAGATCCGAATACGCATTTGTAGATTGATCAGTATTCTTAAAAAATTGTGAATCCACCGAAGACTAGTCTGATGGCTCCGGGGTGGATGATTCAGAGATTTTTGTTTCTATTTTCAGAGAGCTTGCAGTTCTAATAATATAAATAAAAATATTGTTAAGGTCAATAATAACTAACTTAAAAACTATATACAGGGTGATTCACTTTAACTGGCATTGACAATACTTTTTTTCAATTTTTTTTTAAATATATTTGATTTGATTATCGAATAAATGTAGAATAATGTAGGTCAGACACGTCAAAGGAAAACACTTTATAGATACATGTAAATTTAATATTTGATGATATCTAACCTTCTATGAGCCAAGTGCGAGCTTAAAAACATCATCGATGTCAAAACACATTATCTAATTTTAATGGTAATATTCCCGTGTTTGTGGGTAATGTACTGAATGTTATTTCTTCACATAGTGTTGCGAGTACGGAAAGGTTAATTGGAAGTAACATTAGGAGTTATCTGAAATAGTATTTGGTTGGTTAATTAGTTTACTTACTGGTTTTACGAATTATTTATTTTTGAGAATGTTTACTTTTTGAATCTGGGCAGAATTTCGTTCCTAAGGTTTTCTTTTACGTTTACTTTCTGGTGCGAATTAAAATCTGGGGGTTCCGTTCTATGTTCGTTTAATTTTTCGATTGAGTTTTGTTTAGAGTTTACATTATTGTTGAATAATTTATCATGCGTGACTTTTATTTTGTCTCTTAGTTGAATAAGATATTCATTCATAAGTGTCTTTTCCGTTGTTTCAAGAGGGTTCTTTGTTCGTAACGCGTACGCGATTTGTAAATCTTGACCTACCGTGCACTGTGATAATACTGCACCGATTGCAAAATTAGAAGCATCTGTACGAAGAATAAAATGCCGTGTAAAGTCAGGGAATTGTAGAAGGGAGAATTTGACAAAATAATTTTGCACATATTAAAAGCATCTATGAATTTATAAGACAGAATAATCTTTTCACTTTTTTTCAGACATAAGGTCAATGGTTCTGATATTTTCGCAAACTCTTAGATACATTTTTGGTAATAACCTACCAGTCCGAGAAAAGATGTAATTTCTTTTGCTGTTTTCGGTATTGGAAATTTCATAACAGCTTCATTTTTTTTGGGTTTGGTAAAACTCCTTCCGATGTTACTAAGTGACCCAAGAATTCTACGTGTCCGTTCTCTACGTTAAACGCAGTTTTTTGCACGTTATGTAAAACCCGATACTCAATATATGGTTGTGAAGTACTGGCAGCTACCTACAAAAATATAGGTTATATTGGGTATTGGGTAGCGATCATCTATTGTCTTTTTGTTTATTTTTCTGTAATAGACACGATTCTCCATTTTTGCTTTCCGCTATTATTTAACTTTCTTGGAATAATCCAAATGGGTGAAGACCAAGGGTTACAACTTGGTCGAATACTACCGCTATCCAGCATCTTATTTATTTGTTTACTTACTTCTCTTTATGGATAAACGGATACCTATAGGATTTGCTGTATACTGGAATTTCGTCTTGTGTTAGTGAATGTAAGTTTGTTTTTAGATTCGTAAAATATGTCATTAAATTCATTGCATAGTATCAATATATTTCTTTTTTCTCCAGTATTCATATAAGTATTTATTGGGATTGATATGGTACCTTTGTGGTTGAGGTTGAATATTAATTTGGCGAGAAGGAAAACTTGAACCATTAGGTTGTTGGTTATAGTTGGATGGTGCATCATAGTTTGTTAGTGAATTATGTTGATTATATTTAGGAGTAAAACTGTTACAGGAATTGCTTTGATTTCGGTTTTGATTGTAATTACAATTGCTATAATTTTATTTATACGTGTTTTGGGTTTTGCTTTTGTTATGACGCTCATCGCGATGAAATGAATTTATTTGTGTTTGACTATACGTAAAATTTTCTTCTTCTATCACAATTGATATAGCTTCCTCTAGTGTATTCGGATTTCTAAGTAGAACAATATCTTGTACTCCACCAAATAGCCCACAAATAATAGCAGTTAAAGCCAATTTATTGTAGGTACTTAAATAAATTGATTTTTGAACTGCAGTAGTAGTCGCATCGCTGTTGATTATAGAGGTTATTAAACTTTTAATATCATTATTACAAAATCTACTGCATTTTTTTCAAAAAAACTTTTACACATCTATTAAATAAACTATATTAGTTTTATTACGAATTAAAAAAAAAAGTTGATGCATCTTCCATAATGTAGCAAAGAAGCAGATAGACAAAGTGTTTATGGACTTCCTTTTAAAAGAAGTGCTGGACGACAGCTAGTAAGGAGAACTAGCAGGGCTCTTAATATTATAGATCTGGGCAAATTTGACATGCGTTTCCTGAATATTTAAGCTATGTTTTACTACTATATATACTATAGAAGAAATTTATTTACATCTTTTACAAGCATATTGCCAAAAACCACCAACCAGTTTTGATTGTGCTAGTAATTTGTGCATAAAACTCTAATGTCATCTGTTATATTTTTGTCTTAGACACACTCGATTAACAACTCGACTTTTAAATTCTTCAAGCTCTCACCGAAGTTCCCAAATACAAAAAAAATTACCAGGATAAAATTAAGTTTTACCTAAAAAAAAAAGGAAATAAAGTTGAAGTGTTTTGTCGTTGTCCATAAAAGTAAATTGGGTCTAACATAAACAGCTTTAAACTTTAAGGGTGTTGCTTCAATTCTTTTAAAGCCTTTTACATATTAGTATAGTTTAGGTATCAGTTGTATTTATATTGGTAGATGTACAACTTCTATAGTACCCACTGGGCCAACAGTGCGGTCCTCAAAAAAACTGGCCCAACACGAGACCGTAGAAGAAATGGCCGGCCCGGGCGCAGCCGTTCGTTTGAAATTATCTGTGGTTGCAGATTTCCAAAATGATCCTTAAAACTTAAACAAGAGGACGAGCAATGCTATTGTACATTAATAAACCTTAGATTGGTGAAAGGCACCTCCTTATAAAATGCTAACAATGCCAACACCAATTTTCTACAGACCACCAATCGCGTGTAAATTACAGCTGACTAGCCCAAACTAAAATAAAGCTCGACTACGAAAAGAAGGCGCATTTCCATCAATGCGGATTCGTTAATAAGCAAAATTATAGGTGCTGGGGTACTGCAAGTCTGCATGTAATGCACGAAAAGCCATTACATTCTCTGAAAGTCACTGCTTGGTGCTGTGTTTGCTAAGAAGTCGTAATTAGCCCATATTTTTTATAAGACTGCGCCGCAAACACTGTTTTTGTGAATGATGCGCATTCCAAAACCAAGATTCAGAACTTTTTGTGGCCCCAAATTAGCGTAATGAAGAATATGTGGTTCACGCAGGGCAGTGCTATCTCATACACACGACAAGCAAATGTCGACATTTTAACACTAGCGTTTTCAAGCCACTTAATTTTGTGCTTTGGAGATTGGCACTGGCCGGCAAGATCGCCCGATTTGACAGGTTTTAATTTTTTTTAGTAAGGTTTTTGAAGTCACGTGTTTATACCACTAAGCCAGAGACTTTGGATGTTATAAAGGAGAACATCCGACAAGAAGTAAGAAACATATCGCCAGAATTGCCGCGTTCGGTTATTGAAAATTCTGTAAAACGAGCCCGCTTTTACATCAACTCTGGCGGTGGCCACTTGACTGATATTCTTCTCGGTCGATGGTGGACAATTGGTGGACTAGGCGCCAGCCGAGTCCAGCAACTACCAGAGTCCAAGAATATACTATTTTCCTGCGTGTTGTACATACTATTTTTTCTCCGATCAGTCTTATTTGAACATTATTGTGTGAATAAAGATTTGTTGTTACGCGTTTGCTTGATATTTATTAGAACAAATATTATGGCCTCCTTTAATTCATAACAAACTTTAACAAAGTATTGGGAGGCTTTAGTAAAAACAACGACAATAACCAAGCAACCAATACTAAAATATTTCTCAATAATAGCTATTTTTCTAATTTTGGCATGTAAAATGTGACTTTTCAAAATCGATTGTAGTTGGCAAACGGCACATTTTACGCAACTGGTGATGTAATGAAAAATATTTCACAACTGGTGATGAAAAGTTCCGAATAAAGCCTACTTGTTTTGATAAAATTCACTAAATTATTAATATCATAAGTTTAAAAAACTCTTTTTTGAGAAGGTTCTTGTAAAAATTAGAAAAAATCTTGTATGCAACATGTTAGGAAATGCTATTTTGTGTAACTCGCGTTATTTTGCAGAACTCGCTGCGCTCGTCCCGCAGAAATCCGCTCGTTACACAAAAAAATGCATTTCCTAACTGGTTGCATAAATAGCTATTATGCAACCAGTTAGGAAATGCATTTTTTTGTGTAACGAGCGGATTTCTGCGGGACGAGCGCAGCGAGTTCTGCAAAATAACGCGAGTTACACAAAATAGCATTTCCTAACATGTTGCATACACGATTTTTTCTAATTTTTACAAGAACCTTCTCAAAAAAGAGTTTTTTAAACTTATGATATTAATAATTTAGTGAATTTTATCAAAACAAGTAGGCTTTATTCGGAACTTTTCATCACCAGTTGTGAAATATTTTTCATTACATCACCAGTTGCGTAAAATGTGCCGTTTGCCAACTACAATCGATTTTGAAAAGTCACATTTTACATGCCAAAATTAGAAAAATAATAATATTTCTCAATTTAGCAATAAATAATAAATATATTTTATTATTTATTTTATTATTCATTTTTTTTTTATTTATTGATTTTCTCAATAAATAATAATATTTCTGAATTTAGCAACCAATACTAAAATATTTCTCCGTATGCGAGTAAGATTACTCTTAGAATATCTTTTCTGGACTAGTCCGGGTAAGTCTTTTCCGGACGGTAAACAGTCTATAACCTAGCAACGGCTGGTCATACGGAAAACGACAACTTTGGGTTACAGATAACTCATCGGAAAAGTAGCATTTTCGAGCTGATCGGAGAAAAAAGTTATTTGCGCCACCTTGTATTAGACATATTTTCAAAATAATGAAATGTATTAATGGGTTTTGCTTATTTTCAGAATATATATGGTTAAAATCAAATAAGAAGAACTTTGCCGGTTTTACAACAATGGATATTATATAGTAATAATAAATTATTAATATTTATTATATTTCAAAGAAATTAGGGGTTTTATTATAATTTATAACAAACACTATAGTGTGTTTACTATGAGCCATAGTGGTAGGCGTAGTATACTGAGCCCGAGGCACACAGTTTACATTCTATCAAAATTTAGTTCCTATACAAGCCACCATTACAGCCTTAACCTAAACACACTATAGAAGCCATTTAAATTTATTTACTGATAAAGTACTGAATGTTTTATTAAGTATGTAGTATTTAGTATAAGTTTTATGAAACTATGTTTTATTCTTTTTGTACGGGTGGTATTTTTTGTACATATTACCGAATTAAAATTGAAAACACTAATAATTAATATTTCTAGGTTTATACATATGTGTGCGACATTGCTTGAAATTAAACATATTTTACATTAATGACCAGATAATATACTCAGTTATAATCAATTTGTTACTAAATCTTCTTCCTTTTGTGACAATAATAACTCGATCGTACATTTCAAGAAACTTCGACAATCACGTCAGCCTATAAATGGTTTCACAAAATATGTCAAATCTTTGCTTTCTGAGCAATTGGAAAGATTCTATTGAAAACCACCAATAGAATGTGCAATATACGTAAGAATACGCATACCTTTTCCGAAAAAATGATACGCTTATAAAAATTGACACACAAAGGTTCTCGGCTATGAACTACTTTTTTAAAATAGTGTCAGTTTTCTACCACTTCCGGTTATACCGGAAGTAGCAACCAACTTCCTTATTTTAAATGGCAACCCCTATTTTTTATTTCACATTTAGTTTTCTTTTTGAAAATTGAGGTTAGGTTATTAAACATGTGCGGACCATTATTGCCAAACCACCTATAAAAAATATCAAACTTTCTTTTCACTAGATTATAATTGTGGGCCGCAGCGCCATCTTACTGGTACCATACTTTCATCCGCTGTTGCAGAGGCAAATTGTCAAGTGCATCGTCTACAGTTGTATACAGAATTTAGAGATTCAAAATCCGTTTAAATTTTTGTCATAAATGACATGGCAAAAAATTTGGTCGTCTTTCAAAGCACAGAATACATTAAAGCTCCACACATTTTGGAAATTGTAATTCACTGCGTAAAAGTTTTCCGTTGCCCAATAATGACTATTATACCTGTTGAACATCTCATTTTTCATGAATTTTGTCTCATCGGTTTGCCTCATCCTTGCATCTTCTTGACATTTGATCAGCATAAACTCACAGAACTCCACCCGGTTTGAAAGATCTTGGGACTTTAAATGGTGTACAAGTACTTATGCTACTTCAAAATTCTATAAATTGAAGAACACGATAGATCAAAATGATTTTCAGCATCATTTATGGATGCGGTTTTCAGAACATTTTTCATAATCAATATTTTTTATAGGCACCCCTAAAATTTCATTTTTACGTTTAATAGTCACTGAGAAACAAAGCGTCAAAGTGTAACTGTCAATTTTTTTTCTTAAAATTTAAGTATCTCCAAAACAGTCAAAGATAACCATCGATATTATTTAATAAACTAATCTCAATTTTCAAAACAAAAATCTAAACATGAATTAAAAAATAGCGGTTGCCATTTAAAATAAGAAAGATAATTGGTACTTTCAGTATAACCGGAACTGGTAGAAAATTGACACTATTTTAAAAGAGTAGTTCATGGCCGAGAACCTTTGTGTGGCAATTTCTATATTCTATTCTATTCCAACATTTGAAAATAACTTTTAGAAGAGACATATCTTTAATTGTAATATTTCCGATGAATGATTAAAATATGTTTATTTAGTATTCATTGGTTTATTTTAAAACGGATTGATTTTAAATGTATCTACCTTCACAATCTTAAGTGTTCATAAATTTTGTAGGCAAAATTATTAAGGAAATTACATATATTACATATTTAATAAAAATATTATTTTCAAGTAAATTACGTCCAAATAGTATTTTTTTAGTGGAAGGTAACGGGAATTGTTAGATAACAGATTAAAACTTATTCAATCAGCTGGCCAGTTTCGATGTATTGCATAATTCCTCCTCAAAGTCTAAAAATTAGATCACAATGTTAGGTTAATACAACAAAATCGGTTCTTACACTACAGATATTAATTTACGGAATAAGACCGTTACAATTAATATCAGTAGGTCTTAATAGTATAAAAGAAGTACAATAACTCAGGTTGAAGAAGCTTTTGTATAGAAATTTATACAAAATTACATTTGGGTATGAAAATCAATTTACAAGAATTATGTTAGAACGTAGTTCAGACATTTAATGTATACAGTAATAAACAAATAGTAAAAATAATATAATTAAAGAAATGAGACATTAATGTTAACATACTAATCAATTATTTGATGATGTGAATTGTTGAGCAAAGTAGAACACCAATTTTGTCAAACTGATAATATATTTAATCATGTTGTATTGATTAAAATTTCGTAAACAAATTTAGTTGAAATTATTTAGAAAAGGGTAGACGTGTAAAACATAATTTACTATGTTAAAACGTGTAAATTTACTTTTTTTACAAATAATTAATTATTAAGTTAACTTAAATGTCTCATTTCTATAATTATATTATTTTTACTAGTGGCTTATTACCGTATAAAACTATAATTGTCTAAACTACGTTTTAACATACTTCATGGAAATCAATTTTCATACTCAAATATAGTTATGTATAAATTTCTCTATATAAACTTCTTCAACCTCAGTTATTGTACTTGTTTTATACTACATAAAATATATTACTTTTTTCTGTGAGGAGGGAAATCCTCATGGCACATCCAGCGCTTTGTTGTTCTAGCACGCTGTTGTAGTGTAGTGTAGTGACTCTTACCGGTTAAAACCCCTCCTTGAGCATAAGCCGGCCCCTGGAACTGCTATCGCATTACTTCGGGGATATACTATTAAGACCTACTGATTGTAACACTCTTATTCCATAAATTAATATCTGTATTGTAAAAACCTATTTTGTTGTATTAACCTAACATTGTGATCCAATTTTTAGACTCTAAGGAAGATTTATGTAACAAATCGAAACCGGTCAGTTGATTGTATAAGTGATATTCTGGTTGTCCAACCATTCCCGTTATCCTCCACTAAAAAGAAAAAAATATATTATATTTTCATGTGTATATAAAATATTAAAAACATCATATCATCTATAAAACTTGGATAAAATTACTTTAACTAAATAAATACAATTATATATTTGACAATATATACAATTAAACAATATAGTTCAAGTATTAAAAAATGTCTTCCTACAATGTAAAACGTAATACTACTTAATCAGTAGATTTACAAAACGATGTGCTAAACAATATTATGATATACAAAAATAAACGCAATGAACTCGATCTTCTAATAAAATTATCAATTGTAAGCAAATTATTTTGATTAGTATTACCCTATCGAATCTTAATGTGATGAATTCGACAATAAAAAAATTAAAAATAAATATATTTTTTATGTAGAATATCCACTTTTCTCCAATGTGAATATAATTACAATAATGTAATTCAATAAAATTCCACAACGTTTGTTCAACAAAAACAAAATTCAACAAAATTTGAAGTCGTTACAGACTTGTTTTAGACCTATTTTGCTTTAGAAAAATAGAATTATTTTTCTTATTACGTATTTCTTTGAGAAATGCAATTTATATGTATAGTATTAGTTGTATAAGTTAAATTATACATAATTAATAATGAATGTATATGTAAAATATTTTAAATTTCTGAATAGGAAAAGCAATGACAATAAAATTTTAGTCAATTTAATCATAGAATTATATTATAAGTAATTTCATTTAAATTAAATTAAAATAAAATAAAAAGTATTTATATTAAGCAAATTAATAGGGCCACATTTTTGCTAAAATAAATACTTATTGGGTTAAAATTAAATTTGATCTGCATGTATTTTCTTAAAATATAAAATATATTTGCAAGATATTTAAAATTATATTTTAATATTATACCTAATCATAGATGTACATTGTATTAATGATTTTTCTCACATTTTGAAAAACCCATAAGATATCAAGTGAGCTCTGTGATGTGTGAAATCACAAATTCTGTAAAATTTTGAACTAACATATTCAATTAAGTTACTTTATAACTAAATAATTTTGTATGTAATATTTATATGTATCTATTCACTTGTAGAAAAATAAAAGAAATAGGAAGCATTATAAAATATTGTATTTACTTGTAAGGTTTTTTTTCAGAATTTTGTCCCTCTTGGGCAAGGCGATTGGCATTCGCCTTTCGAACCCGGGACCATCAGATTGTGACTCGGTGTCTGCACCTCACGTCCGCTGTGGTCGGCTACTTCTTAGGTAATTATTCAATGCAATGGCCAAGTTTCTGATGGTGGAGTCTTTAATAAATGCACCTTTGCTTGTGCAATGGTCATTAATAAATTAAAATTGTGCTTGAAAAAATAGCAGCTCGGGTATTCGGGAACTCCTTCATGTGGATGCAGAGAAAGCCAGAAAAATCATCCTTGCTTGTTGTGCTTTACAAAGTTTTCTAATGTCTCAAAACTGTAGTTTATATGCACCGATTGAATCATTCGATCGGTACAATTCTGATGCCATATGTAACCCGAATGAATGGACATATGACGTTTCATCAAATTTGCATTCTGATAAATGCAACAAGGTATATCGCTATGACGCAAAAAAATACACAAAAAATTTGAACAGTATTTTGTGGCCGATGGCTAAGTTGCGTGGTACTATGAACAAATTTACGATTATGTCCTAAGAATACAGTAGTGGATTATTAAAAATACTAGAGGTGCGGTAAATAAAAGTGTTCGTTTAACTAATTTGTATTCTAAAATTAGTTTTCTAATACTAATTGTCCATGAAATTGGTAATTTAATTACATTGATGGTTTAAGTAAGTACTCGTAAGTTTTGTCGTGGTGTATCATTGGTGGCTTGTGCGCGGTGTACTCTTTTTTGATCTTATTCGTTGTGTGTTTGCCCGTCGATGATACACCACGAAATAATTAAATAAATTAAATTAAATGGAAATTAGTTGGTTAACAGAAAACTTTTAATTACAGCACGTTCAATATTTACCATTATCCACTACTGTTAAATAATTATGTATATGTGATTTCTCAGTACCCCAGGGCTAAACTGTATTAACTCCAAAAACAAAAATGTTCAGGAGAACAGTTTTAAGATTCTTTTTTCAGTTATAAATTCATAACTTATCTATTAAGTTTTCCAGCGACTTGAAAATTTAGTATAATATAAAGTGAAGTGTCTATTTCATTTTCCTTTAACCGATTTAAAAAATTAATTTTCTGTACTTTAAAAAAAAATAAAATAGAGTTGATAATATTTGCTATAAACCACTTTTATTATTGTGAATAGTTCTAATTCTAAGAAAATACTCTAAAATAGATATGTTAATTTTTTTATTTTTTATAATCAAATTAAATTTTCAAAAATAACTTATCCCTAATCAACCAACAAGAAAAGAAAAAAAAAATTGCAAAAGAAAGAAAACAGCAAATATCATTTTTTGGTTATTTGTCTTTCAATAAATTTTTTGTTAAAGATCATCAGAAACTCTATCTGAATGAGGCAAATCTTTATAGAATTGGTGGAATCGAGATAGGACCCACGGTAGCAAAGTCTACAAGTGTTTATATTTTTTAGTTGAAATACACTTCATTTCATTACGTATTGGCGGAATAGTATTAGGAAATTCAACGCGTCTTCCAGTACGATTCAGATCTACGCATTCATAGTCGTTAGAATCCAAACTCGTCTTGTAGAATACTTTGCCCATTTCGTTCGAACGGACTTGTAGATGGACAACTTTCGATATCTTAAAATCATCTCCTGTAGTAGTTTTTTTCGATTAACGTAAGGTGCAGTGTTACTTGAATAAAGACTTTTAAATTCTTTGAAATCATCTAATTGCATGTTTACTACATTAAAAGGATTCGATCTGTTGCAAAGTCTAGCGATTTGTTGCCAATCCCAAGGAGTCATAATTTTAAGAAATTTAGTTTTCTTTCTTTCTTTTTCGATTAACGAATGATCTGCATCAACTTCCAAATGTGTATGACCACGTAGTAAGAATTTGTGGTTAATAATTTGTACATGGGGTTTTTGGTTCAATATCCAAAAGTAGGCCATTACCATTAAAATGTTGCGATTCTGCGATGGACAGTTGTCAGACCATATGGTTACCTCTGTAACGTCTTGGTTGAGATCCATAAACCATTTCAACATCCCCGATGCCATTTGGTTACCTCCGCGGCCAGATTTTGATTCATCCCACATTATACAAGTTGTTATATTTCCAGCAGCATCATTTATTGTATAATTGTAGGTCCACAATTTCAGCGTATAAAAACTTTGGGCGTTAGTAAGAACTGGTGTTGGAAGACATTTCTGTAAGTCAACAGTTATCATTTTAATTTTTCCTTCACTGTTTTTGCTTGTTCTTTATCTTGCCTCTTAAAAGTATACCTGTTATTAGCTTCATTTATATGTTGAGAATATTGTTGCTGAATTGTATCTCTTTCTGTATTTGTTGTTGCTTGGTTTTTACTTAGTAAAAACCTATCGCATTCATCACATGTATCGTTGTATGGCACCTTGAACGATAAATTGAATTCTGTTTGAAATATCTCGTTGTATAACCAATGCTTTGCAATAAAGTCTTCAGGTTTATTAAGTTTATGGCATTACGCTTTATAAAGTTCATACATTTTATTCAAATTAAGTTCATTACCCAAGTATTTTTTCTTAGATCTTTCTCTACTATAGTGGGATTCAATTAAAGGAAATTTTTGTATGTGATCTCGAATTCCTTGGCGAATATCCTCGGGTATTCTGTTAAAAGCTTTGTGTTTTCCTCTTCGATCTTCTGCAACCACTCCGCTATCACGTTTTTTCTTCAAAGCCGTTGTTACAAAGGTTTCCAAAATACCCAAAGTGGAAAGAAATTTTTTTTGACAGACAGGTTTTACTTCATTGATTTCTAACGAATAGTGGCGCGAGAATTTTCTTATACCAAATCTTGAACCAGTTGTTTCACGAACTCGGAACACAGGTACCAATTGAACCATTGAGCATATAAACTGTCTCTTTAAATCCATTGATTGGTTGGGGTTCCAAAACTTTGCATGTATTGCTTTTCTCAAGCCATCTGAAAAATTTGTCCGACATTTTAAATAACAGGTATTTTTGCATGGAACTCCCATCAGCTTTGCTTTTATAACTTTGTTTTTAAATGTATGTTCTGTTCCGCCTAAAACACTTCTCATCCTTATGTTCCGTTTCCAATTGGCTGGTTGTGCTTTTCTCTTTTTCCCTTTAAGAACAGTAGGTTCCCCTGGCTCATTGTTATTTGTCCGTGATGGTTCAATTTCGGGTTCAGTAACAAAATGGTTTAAAGATTCATTATCAGAACTGTCTAACTCATCAGGAAATTCTGTAAAATTAGGATCAGCCGAATCGTCTGAATCTTCTACAAATTCACTGTTATGTTCACGCGTTTCAGTAATATTAGTACTAGTCATCAGTGTAGACTCTAGATTGGTGATTTTAGTTTAAGACGAATCATCTAAAATTCAAGATTGGTAACTTTATTATTGCTCTATTTGAGCTAAATCATCATACACTCAACGATGACGATAAGAGAAAAATTAATGTTTGTATGTTTCTTTCAGAAATAATATTACGTTGAAGTAAGCCTACTTCGATAGTAAAACTTTGAAGATAATACAGTGCTGTTTTTTCTAGTAGCCTTATATTCTGAGTATTAACTCCACATACGATTATTTAGCCCGGACACCAATTAGGACTTAATATTATTTATTTTTATCTATCCTTTGAGTGGTATCGAGTAGGAGATCATGCTGAAAATCAGTCGAAAGAACAAAAAAAAATGTAATGATAAGTGTATAAAACCCATTTTTGGAAAAAATGGAGTTAATATAGTTTAGCAATACTTTAGAGTATTGATATAGTAAATTAAATTAAAAATAAATAATAAATATTGATTATTTCATTCCTATCACAATACTGTACTTGAAATCACAGCTTTCTATATATTAGTCCGACAACAACCCGTTGCCATTTCTACGGGGCCTATTACAGCGATAACACCTCCCGTTGCTATAGTTACTTTATATAGATGATAATAATTGTAATGTACATATACCTATTTAGATATCCATGAAACAAAATATGTAAACAATATATTAGCTATTGAACAAATCTGTCATCTCAAAAATGTCGAACAGACGATTTGGAGAGATTAAATAACGTTAAATAATAACGTTAAATAGTATAGTCAATATTAATAACGTTAAATAGTATAGTCACGAAATAATCTTTAAAATACAACTCGGGAAAAGATTATTGTTATCGGTAATTTTGCATTTTAATGCACTCAAACTACGTTTCCTAAAGCAATTTTACTTGTCAAATTGGCAGACAAAAAACCTCGCGTACCGCTCGGTTTTTTGATCCTTCAATTTGACTCGTAAAATTGCTAGGCAACCTAGTTTTCGTATAAAATTCAAAATTACCGATAATAATCTTTTCCCTTGTTATATTACATATGACAATATAAGTATAAAATAAACATATATTGCATATTCTCACCAAATTGGCCACAGAAGAAGTGGTTTGCACTTCAATAGCAGTTGCGATAGACATCAAATGACGAAACAATTTCCAGTCCACTTTCAATGATTAAACAATTTTTGAGGAGTAGAGAAATACATTTACAAACATTGTACGGGACTCAACCCCACTTTAGAGGGGCAATATCCGTTTGGCCGACCACCTTCCCCGTCCCAACGACTACACACCAGCACCGTGTCTTCGGCGCTGTTCACCTCTTCACAGTAGCGACATCCGTCGTCCTATCCTCTATAGGTAGGCTCGGAAGCTAACAAATTTGTTTCACAAATTGGTCTAACCGCATCGTCCCTCTTCGCTGGCATTGGTATCAGTACCAGCCTCGCCCTTTTCCATTCTTTATGGAACTTCCTGTCCTGCAGCAGCTTGTCGAGGACGCCTGCGAAGCATTCCGCAACCACACTGGAGGCAATTTTTATTACCTCCGGGGGTATCCCATCAATGCCTGCTACTTTCCATTCTTCATTCTGCTCTTCCGCCCAGCTCCCTGAGTTTGGTGGCGGTGTTGCCCAGTCCTCTTGGTGGCTATTTTGTAGCCACCGTCCTAGACGTGCTCGTCGATTGCGCTAATGATGGCGTCCCAGCATCTACCCTTGGCCTTCCCGGTGGCATCCCTCAACTCCTTTCTGGCCGCACGGAACTCCACAAACATGGCCTGGCACTCCAGATTGTCGCGCAGAACCTTCCCACCCACCTTCGTTACACCTAACCGATCACCTTCTTCGCTGGCAGCAGTTTCTGTCAATTTGTGCTATCTTGCTACTTTACCAGTAGACGGGTTTCTTGGAGTTCCGTCCCCGGCAGCAAGTCAGAACATTTTCTCATGTATTTACCAGCGACTCCTTCAGCCCCTGCCAGTCCGTGATGGGTATGCCACCGCTCAGCGCGCATTTGATTCCCTCCCTAAGCTTTTCCGCCAATTCAGTTTTGTATCGCCATCCCTGGGGTTCTGCTACCGCCGTGGCCGCGGCCTCTGTGGTACTTGTTAACCTGAAAGAGATAGCTTGGTGATCACTTAGCGTCACCTTTTGCTCCACTCGCCAGTCGATAATTCTCTCCATCAGCCCTCGGTAGCAAACGTTACGTTGATCACGCTCCGGGCATTTCGCCGCAGGAACGTAGGCGTATTGCCGACGTTTGCCACCCCCCAAGTCTAGCGCCGCCATCCACTCAGCCAGCATAGTGCCCCTGCAGTTCTCGATGCCAGATCCCCAAAGATGGTGCTTGGCATCGATGTTGCCCGCTACGACGACTTCAACCCCAGCCTGGCGAGATGGTTTGACCAAGGGTGCCTTGGTCAAACCATCTCGCCCAACTCCATCAGAAATCGGTTGAAGTCGTGAATGTCGATATTTGGCAAAGAGTAGCACAAATAGAGGAAAAGTTTCCTTATCTCCACTCCATTTCTCACACCCTAGCTGGTGCCCTCACCTTTTAGGATTTTGATCTCCGCGTTCCGATGATCGTCAGTGATCCAGTTGCCAACGGCGGTTTGGCTCGCTGACCAGTAGTAAGTCCGCATTCTTTTCCCTGCCCATATGATAGAGCAGATCGTGGGCCTCTCTGCTGCGTTTCAGGTTAGCCTGAACCACTATTATGGATCGTAGAATCAATTCCGCAAACCGATGACAGGGCTACAGGCCCCGACCCCTTCCGACATACAGCAAATGGCCTGCTGATCGCCGCCATCCCTGCTTATACCTGATTGTCCAGTTGTCTCTGCAGGCACTATTGGTGGCGTTTTTTTTTCCATACTCTCCGTGGGGCGCTCCTTGGTCCTCTCAGCTTTTGCAGTTGGGTTGCTACTCACTAGGGGGGGGGGAGTGGTGAGTCACCCCCCACCGTTGCCGCCCTCAGTTTTGCGTCTACTGCCGCCCTACTGTTTTGCCTGGCCAGGGTTAGGGCTCGCCTGAACTGCACAGCAGGCAGTGCTCTGTGTTTTTGTAGTCCAGGGTTTGGTGTCCTGTCTTGCCATACCTACGGCAGTTTGTCTGCCCCATCTCCTTTTCTGGCTTCCGCGTCCTCGCACCTTTTCTTTAGCGCCGCTACTTCGACCCTTAGGTTTTCAATGGTGGCCCCCTTCTCGTTTTCTTCATAAACCCGCGTTCTTTCTCCCCGTCTCGATCTCTGCACTCTTCTTCTACTGTTCTTGGATGTCCTGCCTGAGTATCGACTTCATACTGTCAATGTCTTCCAGCTCTAGGTATCTAGCGCGGGGTACGTCTGCCAAGCGCTGGACCCACCGGTCTTCTTTGTCCAGAGTCCCCTCTTTTGTTTTCTTTGACTGCTAAGCTTTAGTCGGTGAGAGCGAGTGCCTGGTCTTGTTTTTTTGTCACTTTTCACAGGGCTCTTTTTCATAGATTTTTTTTCGCGGAAGGCATTCAAAAAGCTGCTTCCGCCTCCTTCACTTTTCAGCTGTTTTTTTCTCTTTTCTGGGGATCCCCAGAACTTATTCTTCTGGCGATCCTTTCTGTGTCCTCATCTGTAAGATCTATCAGAGGACTAACGAGCATAATGCCCGATTGCCCTATTCTTCCAAGAGTTGACAGTAGCGGCCTAGCCTGGTTGCCTACCGGAGTCGCTACGCTGTAGCTGGATGACGCACGGGTGTGTCCAGAAAACACATCACCGACCGGTACTGAAGTATCCCTCTTCTGCACCGTAGACAAAGAAATGTTTGTAGAAACCATGTGTGGTTTGAACAGTTTCCCACTGCTGCATTTTAGGCCTTCTGCCAGGTGATTTTTAGAAGTTTGGGAAAGAAGTTTGGGGTTGGGGGAAGGAAGAAAAAGGGGAGAAAAAAAGGATTCTTGATTTCGAGCATGCAGGTATAGTTTTTCTTGACCCTTTGCGGATTGTAGTATAATATTCTAATAGATAATTTCATGCATAAAACTACAGAATGAAACATTAAATGAAATCCGATTGAGTAAAATGTATCAACTTTGCTAAACCTTGTTTTGGCAATCGCGAAGCAATGCCAAATCGTTTCTTAATTTTAATTTTATATATTTGACTACAACATTTAAAATGATAATAATACGAATAATACAATCAGCATTTGATATCTATATATGTTAAGAAAATTACAAGAAATTCTGGCGGTTTTTTATCCATTTAATATACTATTGTTAATAACTTAAAGCCTTAAATTAAATGAAATCTGAGATCAAATCATTGATACTTGTTTAAATTTAAATATTGTTGTGTCTAAAGAGCTTGATTTTAATTTCAACACTTGAATTTGCAACCAAAATGCTAATAATTGCATATTACGAGTCTTTAGATTTAAATCTAACGCTTGATTTTTAGGAAATTTTTAGGATTTTTAAATTTTTTCTAACGTTTTCATTAATTAAACTTAATATGCTACTGTCCTGTTTCAGAGCTAGTATGCAAGTTGATAAATAACGATGGGTGATGAGGGTCTTCGGAAAGTATTGGATCAACGTTATTATTATTACTATTATTATTATAGTGTGTGTCCTATATTACAATCGTCGAAATAAATAGTGCTTAATAGTACAATCAACTTTAACAATTTTCATGTTTTTTCTGTTGGACTTTTATAATTTTTATTGAGATAAAATCGATTGGACTATGCCACTTGTTAAAACTTTTTTAACTACTTTAGTAAAGTAAAAAGTAAAACAAAGTAAAAAAAAAACAATGTAGATTATTCTTGACCTACTAGTAACATTTTTCATTTACATTGATACAGTAATGCGCGAGGGGTAAACGTATTGGAAAAATTATGTACACTAGAGTTACAAAAATTATTTGCAAATGTCCACAATTTATCTTGACGTTGTCGCGTCTATGTGTATTATATCACATCTTTTTATACTGAGAGGATATATAAATACTTTTGAGAGGATCTGTTTACATCAAACTTAAATTATTTTGAAAATTTGCTACCTCCTCAAAACAGGTAATTGGACTAATGCTAACATTTTTTTTTGGAATTTTGAGTGCTCAGAATGCTACGAGTAGTAGCGAAAACATTAGGTAAAGACTTTTCTATCCCTCACAACTTATATGAATGTGCATGGGCTAAAAAATTGTCTTCATAACCTTGTTATATAATATACTAAATCGACGCTTTTTTTAAAATTTATATTTACTCCAATTCGAAAGTTATTTAAAATGGGTAGTTCTGAAATAAACACACATTTTTACCAAAAACCATTCTATGATTATGTTTAATGGTTAGAGTCTAATAGATATTGAATTACAAAAGATTTAAGTCGACTAATCACAAAGCTAGTTACTTTTTTATGAATACTTATTTAATTATAGGTTGGTAGTTTGTTGCTTGGTTACAAAGATGTTCACTATTTATTTGCTCTACTGCATTATTAATGACAATTTTAATTTTAATAATATTGTCAAAGTGACATTAATATTTTTCGGGGGTAAATGCACAACAGATACAATTTTTTATCGGATGATTTTATTTTAATACGAATGGTTTGTTGCTATAGAAATATCTCGAGCAGAAAAAACAAAAGAATTTTTTTTTCTCTTTTCTTTTTTCTGCGAGCCATATTTCCTCAAAGCAACAAACTATGAGTAAATTTAAAATAAAATTATCCTAATTAAAATTGAATCTCGAGTGTATTTTAGGAAGATTAATAAACAACTCAAACGAATTTATTATTTGCAATTAATAAACAAAAAATTACAAACAAATAAAGAAAAAAAAAATGCAGAAAGAACATAATTTTGAGTTTTGCAAAATATTTCAAACTGTTTCCAAATTGAGGTTCGGCATTCAATAGTAGATTTCGGTACACTATTTTGAACTGCATTTATAATTACAGTTTTGGAAGCGCTTCCAAAACGTTCTATTTCATTCATTTTGCTTTTTGCTTACTTTTCTGTTCTGACAAACCAAATTTGTTTGAAGAAGTCAAACTCAAGGCCAACTTTTTTTTTAAAATATTGTGTACTATTCGATTTGAAAATTGAAGCTAACTTTTTACTCGCCGAAAATGGCAAGTTGCTAGGCAACATAAACCGAATGCACAATTTTGATTGGTTGATTTACAGAGGTGTTTATTAATCTAATTAAAAAATGTATACTTTTGCTGAATATTATATTAACAACATTTGTATCTGGCCGTGGTTGTCTACGAGGATTACCTTGCAGCGTATTCTCTTGCTGTGGCGTTTGCATTTCGTCCACATTCTCCATACATTATGAGCATTTCACAATATTTGGCGGAAGTAGACATTTTTTAATTAGAAAAATATTAATGTCAATTTGACAATAGTATTAAACCTAAAATTGTCATTATTAATGCAGTAGAGCAAATAAATAGCGAACATCTTTGTAACCCAGCAACCTATAATTGAATAACCCT
>CAUVYR010000012.1:33739-112084 GCA_963556235.1 Cryptophagus acutangulus
TAGTTTACTTATTTTTTTTTGTATCTAGTTCTAATTAAATTATAATTTACAAAAATATTTATTTTGACATTTGTTTTGACACAAAAATTTCCGCTGAAATTTTCTACTGCTTGGAAAAAAAAATTTTGTTGTTACCATGGTAATTTATTCAAATGCAACGTTTCTATTGGTCGTAAATTAGTATGGTGCTATTTTCAGTTTAATATAAGTTTTATAATATGTGCATTATTTTGACTATTTTAAATAGTGGGAAAAGCATTTGACATAAAATGAAAAACATTTGATGTACAGTGAATCTATTTGTTACAAAGGGAAAAGTATTTGAAATAAAAAGAAAGACATTTGACAAACGGGAAAATCATTTGAGATATAGGGAAAAACAATTGCAATATAGTGAAAAGCAAGTAAAAAACTCTGATAAAACTGTATTATGAATAATAATATTATGAAGGAATGTTTTTTTTTTTTTTTTTAGAAAATTCTTTGGCTCCTGATCCCAAATATCACCAGCAAGATTCATCGGAATATGAAGAGAAATCCGAACCGAATGTGAAAATCACGGGTAAGTCGAAATTTTATAATATATATTTTTAGAGTGTTTGTTAGTATTATATAAATTTTAAATATATAATATTATGAATGATAATATTATGAATGAATGCAATCAATTTGCAAGACTGTATTTTTTTTTTTTTTTTTAGAAAATTCTTTGGCTCCTTATTTGAAATATCACCAGCAAGATTCATCGGAATATGAAGAGAAATCCGAACCGAATGTGAAAATCATGGGTAAGTCGAAATTTTATAATATACAGGGTGATTCAGAACAGGTGGAGGACCCGTAAACTGAAGATCCCGGACAACATTCTAAGACCAACAGTGTTAGAAAAAAATGTCAGGGTATGATAGTGCTCAAGTTATGGACCATTGAAGTTGACCAATCACAACGCAGAATTTCAAATTGACCATTTTTTTTAAATCTAGGTTGTTGCGAACAAACTTTTTCAACTTATTTGGTCCACTATATTCTAGATGATTCTGATAAATGTCAGTTTGACACTTTTTAATTACACTGATTTTGTTGCAATTCATCACGTAAAATGTATTCAAATGAAGAGTATTTCGAAATGTTATTGATGTACGGCAAATGTGGACAAAATGCAATTGCGGCGGCCAGAAGATACGCTTTGCGTTTCCCCAACTTGACCATCCTTCGGCTGACGTGTTTTTGCGTTTAGTAAACCGAACAAAAACTACGGAAAATTTGAATGGTATTATGCAAGGTGGAACACCACGAGCAGCGCGTGATGCTGCAACCGGGGAGGATGTTTTTGGAAGCTTTTGATCTTGATGATACCCGTCGCATTCGATCTGTTGCAAAGGAATTACAAAAATCGTACAGCACCGTACAAAGAGTTTTGCATGATAACAGACTGCATGCTTACCATTACACCCGCACTCAAAATTTGCTGCAAAAAGACTATGGTGCAAATATCAATTTATGTTACAAAATCGTGAAAAAAATTTCAGAAACCTTAACCCATCAAAACCAGTAAACAAACCAAGATTGACCAAAAGTTTAAATATTTAATAGTAATAATTGATGTCAAAATTTTGCATATTCAATGACATAAACTGTTGAAATGAATAAAATGTTTTAAACTCCCCTGCATATCTACAGAGGAGTTTTATCTACAGACGTTTGAGGCCATACCCACTAAACCATCATCTCTCCGATTCGCGTGCCAAAATAAATTGATCACAACGAACAAAGCAAAATTACAACAGCTGCTCAAAATGTCCTCCGCCAACTTCAATGCAAAGTTGAGCACGTCTGATTAGGCTTTCTTTTGATCGTTTTATCATATCAGGTGTGATAGTGGCTAAGGCTTCATGAATTCTGTTTCTCAACTCTTCTCTGCTGTCAAGAGATTTAGAATAAATGTAATCTTTCATATGCCCCCACAAAAAAAAATCTAAAGGTGTTAGATCAGGCGATCTTGCTGGCCAATTTATCGTTCCTCCACGCCCTATCCATTTGTACGGATATTCTCTATTCAAAATTTCCTGAACCCTTCTGGAGTAATGTGCTGGAGCGCCGTCGTGTTGGTACCAATGCTCCGGCCAAGTTGCCAGTGGCACATTTTCCAATAACTCGGGCAAACTTTCTTCAAGAAAATTTTGATAAATTTCCCCATTAAGCCGTGGAGGTAACTCAAAAGGTCCAATCTACATTAAAGATTTTATTCTCAGTATAAAAATTTGAAGCAAAAATATGCGTAAGAAAAACTTGCCACTAAATCGCCCAAGATTCCAGCCCATAAATTTATTCCAAATCTATGCTGAAAAGATTTAGTTGCAATAGCATGCGGATTTTCTGTTGCCCAAACATGATAATTGCGCGAATTGAACGTTCCATTGCGAGAAAATAATGATTCGTCCGTAAATAAAATACTATTTATAAAAGTTGGATTGGCAGGGTGCTGTTCTAACAACCACTCACAGAAATTGATTCTTGCACCATAGTCTTCTTCCATCAAATTTTGAGTGCGGGTGTAATGGTAAGCATGCATTCTGTTATCATGTAAAATTCTTTGTACGGTGCTGTACGATTTTTGTAATTCCTTTGCAACAGATCGAATGCTACGGGTGTCATCAAGTTCAAAAGCGTCTAAAACATCCTCCTCGGTTGCAGCATCACGCGCTTCTCGTGGTGCACCACCTTGCTTAATACCCTTCAAATTTCCCGTAGTTCTTGTTCGGTTTATCAAACGCAAAAACACGTTGGGCGACGGATGGTCAAGTTGGGGAAAACGCAATGCGTATCTTCTTGCCGCCTCATTTGCATTTCGTCTACATTCGCCGTACATCAATAACATTTCACAATACTCTTCATTTGAATACATTTTACGTGATAAATTGCAACAAAATCAGTGTAATTAAAAAGTGTCAAACTGACATTTATCAGAATCATTTAGAATATAGTGGACCAAATAAGTTGAAAAAGTTTGTTCGCAACAACCTAGATTTAAAAAAAATGGTCAATTTGAAATTCTGCGTTGTGATTGGTCAACTTCAATGGTCCATAACTTGAGCACTATCATACCCTGACATTTTTTTCTAACACTGTTGGTCTTAGAATGTTGTCCGGGATCTTCAGTTTACGGGTCCTCCACCTGTTCTGAATCACCCTGTATAATACAACAAGTGGCTGCTATCTTGCCGGCAATTTTTATCTGTCAGATAGATAACGAGTAGCTGTTGCCACGAGCGCTTCAGCGCGAGTGGTTCTCTAGAGGCATCAGCTACGAGTTAATCTGACTGATAAAAATTACCAAAAGATTGCAGCCACGAGTTGTATTCGACAAGACAATCCAATGAATGATTTGAAATGAGAAAATCTGAGAAAATCAGGGTGCCTTTTTGTATACAGTTTGTATCCATTACTGTTTGTATTCTGTATGTCAAAGTGACAAAATACATTTGTAATTCATAAGCTAAGCTAACAATTGTTAGTACTGCTGTTCACACTTCTGCTAGTGCAAGTACTGGGCAAGGCACGCAAATTGTTTAAAATAATTGCAATGTTAATAATTATCATTAACTAAGTATTATTAATTGTATTAAATAGCGTTTGCGTTCTTGTTAACTTATTTTCATTTTTTTGACAGCGACAATCGAACATTTTTGACAGGACAATAGCAAATCTAGGTTTCTTGTCGAAATAATAGCTTTTTTTTAGTTTCTCAGAGTAACATTATGGAACATGAATTGGATTGTCAAGAAAATCGCACAACAAATTTAACAACCAATAAAAGGCATGCATTTTATGCCTTAAAATGACAAGTAAATTAATAAGTGGAAATCCTTTATGGAACATGCAAAATTAATAGGTATTTATGGCAAACTTCTGTCACTTTAATTAAATTTAAATAAAGTATTATTATTTATTATAAATAATAATATAATAATTAATAATAATTATATATTAATAATATAATAATATAATATAATGTAATATATTAATAATATTATTATATTCTAATATACTAATATTATAAAAATAATAATTATTAATTATTATTAATAATTATATATAATTATTTATTTTTTATTATTATTTATTTTAATAATTATTTAATTTTAAATTTATTTCCAAAAATGGGTTGCTTTACACTCATGCATTAGCTGGCGTTAGGAAATCTGCCCTGGAAATAATTTGAGCACTTATGGAATTATATGTGAAAATTTTCGAGTTTTATTTATATACCGAAATAAAAATCCTAAACAAATTATTACTTACGTCATAGCTTCTTCGATATTAAAAAATCTGAAATAAACAAACAAAAATTGAATTGATACAAATCAAAATAAATAAACGGCCAAACAAACGCCTACTCTCTATTATTCAATCTATGATGTAGTAAAATCAGCTGCCCAACATAATAAATAAATCATAACTTCACACTTGTACAACACTAATATTTGATAAAAACTATATTTCATAATACTAAAATTGAAAGAAAAATTGTTTCGGATTTGCATTTTAAAACGCAAAGTTATGTTGGAATTTTTACTAATTTCAATATAAGAGAATAATATTTCAAACATTCATTTTATTCTCTATAGTTCGGTAAAGCTTGCATATTGAGCTCACATTCCACATTAGTTTTCCAACCGCCTGCGCTACTCCCTAAGACTACTTGAACTAAAGATGAATCAGATGATCATGTGCCCCTTCAACCCCCTACACTGGGTTCTGCCACACAGAATGGCCAGGCACAAAAATAAGCACCCAAACACCTGGCGGCCAGCATACTACCACCCACAGCCAGAGATGTTGATACATGCAACGTTTCCCAGACCAAGTATCGGACACTATGGAGTGGACACCAGTAGAGCCCGACCAGAATGTAAAGGAGACCCCGATGGGGATGTGTAGAAACCAAACTTGGTTTGGACCAAGTCCATTTTTAAATTTTAAAAGGTTGTAGGGGTGTTCAACATATGTTCTGTGAGGTTCTGTGTTGTCATCGTCGTTCTCAACCCATGTGTGGGCTGGGCTTAGCTCGAGCGCGCAACTATTTTTTTGCAGCAGTGATCCTTCTTACGATGAGAGCAGTCTACGAATTATCGAAACGACAATTGAGAAACTTTTAACACATGTTGGTGTGAGCGACTATGTAAACGAAGTAAATACGAACATGTCAAAAATTATTACTGCACATTCCGCACAACCAGCGTAGGACATTGAAGCAAATAAACTTGGGATATAAACTAACGAGCAGTAGTGTCATAAGTTAGTTCGTTAACATCGTTTCAACCCTCATTGTTCATTGTGATACTTTGCGTTTTGTGTTTGGATTGTAGTATTTCGCAGTGTTTAGTCATGTATTTTCATTGCTTTTTGCCATTCAAATTTAATTGACACTTTTAAATAATGCTTTTTGTCGTGCAATATTAATCGAAGATACTCTCCGAGTCTTATAGTTAATTTTAATAAAATAGTAAAATGTAATGTCTTTTAGTAAACAACGTAATCCAATACGGTTCCATTATTCAATCACCCGCTCTAATTTATCAAGGTCTTTTAAAATAATGGACTTGGAAATCACTTTCGACACCAAGCTGTCTTTTAACGAACATATTCTTCTGACCTGCAAAGTTGCTTTAAGAAATCTAGGTTTTATAATCTGAAACAGCAAAGAATTTAGTAGTGCTGGCACTCTTTGTTTGTTGTATAATAGTCTTGTCAGGTCCAAACTTGAATATGTCTCGATAGTGTGGTGTCCGTTTTATGATGTCGCAGCATCAGAAATCGAATCAGTGCAGCGTAAATTTAGAAGCAGAAGTATTTGTACTCAAAATCTGAGGGAATCTATCCTGCGGTTGGCTTCCCACATGATGTGTTGCTAGATAGATTTGGGTACTGTAGTCTGGAGAAGAGAAGAAAGTGTGACTCAATAATATTTCTGTACAAAATTTGTGTTAATAAAATTGATTGCCCTGGCATTTTGAGCAGTCTCAAATTTTGCGCACCTCGTCACTCTTCAAGGTCGACCAACGGATACCTTTTCTATCTGGCAACGCCGAAGACAACCTTGTTGAAATTTTCGGCGGTTTACACAATGGGTAGAAACTTTGCCAATTTGTCGGATAGTATCAATATATTTAGCTGTGATATCTCTGTGATCAAAAATGCTTGTAAATAGTCTATGTTTCTATTTATTCTGTGATGTTTTATATTTAAGTTTTAAATGTTATTTTTATTTTGTATGTTACTATTCCCTACTGTCATGAATCTGTATTCTCCTCACTCTGCAACTGGGCTATTCCTGTGGGAGGTTGCAATTAAATAAATAAATTCCTTTTTCTATCCACCTTATTTGTTTCTCCTGTTCTTTCAGATGCTAAACCAATTACGAGTATTTGTATTGGGTTGCTTCAGTTATTTTTCTCGCTTGTTTGCAAATATCTTCCATCTGCTCTACCATTGTTGATATGCTTGGGTTTACGTTGTCTTCCTTAATTAGCACTAGGTTCCAGTATTTACATTTTCTAGCATCGTCATCCATTTGTATCTTTGCTGAAGTGTATGTAAGTACTCTGAGGACCATGTTTTCCAAAAGTGTCTCTTCATTTTCTGAATCAACTTCCATCTGTCTGGCATATTCATTTCTATGTCGTCTATGGATTCTGCTATGCTTATTATTTCGCGACCAATTAGGAAGTGGGCTGGAATTATTGCTTGGACGTCATTTATATTGTTTGTTAAAATACATTACTGTCTTGAGTTGAGGCATTCTTCTATTTGGTATATTAACGTGGTTAATTCTTCAAACGTTAGTGTTGGATCGCCTATCACTTGTTTTAATGATGCTTTATGGATTTTACTCCTGCTTCCCATATTCCTCCAAAATGCGGTGCTGCGGGTGGTTGAAGTGCCATTGTGTACCATTATTGGCTACGTTTTTTATTTCGTACTGTTTGATACTGGTTGAATTAGGTTGCTTACGCCTACAAAATTTGTTCCATTGTCACTGTACAGTCATGTACATAAAAGTGTACAAAATTATTTTCGTTTACAAAGTTCAAAAAAGTGTTGTACAAATATTTTAATGCTACCCACCTTTAATGATAGAAAATTCGCTTTTGTTAAGCAAAACACAAATAGATTCTAAGATATTGTTGGTTCGATCGATTTCATATTGTTTGGAGTATTATATTATACGAGTATACCACATAATTAATAAATGAAATAGTAAATTTATTAACAAATAATAACGAGAAAAATAAAATAAAAACAAACAACAACAAATACGATTAGTGATATATGATACAAACTAATACTTAAGTCGTTCAGGTATTGGCAAATAAAAGGTTCTGAATAATTCAACATTATCACTTAATTCGTCCCAGATCTGCTCAATTGCTTCTACCAGTTCGTTTTTATTCCGTGGTCTAAAGTTTTTATCATACAATTTCTGTGTCATTAATCCCCAAACGTGTTCAATTATAGATGATTCATTCAATGATTCATTCAACCATTCAATTTCGGGTGATAAACAATGACGTCACATGCTGACCTGGTTTGTGTTTGGTCTGTCAAATCGCAAACTATCTCCGAACAATGGTTAGCGGTTTGGTTTATATTCCTATCTTTTTCTAGTAGTGTACTATCTGCTTCTAACGTGAAATTTGTTTTTGTTTTGTTTTGTTTAAATGTTTTGACAATAATAATAATGTGATATAATGGAAGGAGAAGCTTTTTCGGTATTGGTTAATTCGATCGAAGATCGATCAGAGATTTTGAGGCCTTTATTAACCAGTAAGTTGATCAGCTAAATCACCATCATTAAAATCCATTTCTGCTTGCAGTGCTAATGCAAGAGCTGTGAAAACTCGTTTTTTTTTCATTCCACGAAGCAGTAATTATTTTTAAAATTGTATTTTAAAAAATGCACGTGGTCTGTGACATTAACCAAACCACAACTGAATATTTCATTTCGGGTGTAAAAGTTATGACGTCATGGTTTGTTCTAACCATACTTGACCAAACCAACATTTGACAGACCAACGGCTAACTATAGTCAACAATATTCAGCTCACTCGAAATCATCTTATATTAATATCAGAACTTTTTTCAGGCCAAATCAGAGTTTCTACATTATTTGGCACAAACTATTCTTGGACTAAACCTGCGGTGTGAATTTCCCTCATCGAAAGGAACATTATGTTTTCTAACACATTTCTGTATGTCACAGCGTTAAACTTTTCATTAATATCGTAACATACGCCAAGACCTTCAACACTTAACCAGACTTATAGTTTGTCCACAGAAAGGTGGCGGTCACGTCATCAATTTGCTGGCTTTAGTTCAGATGATCGTATCTATGGCTACGCTATGCAAGCGCATGACAGTATGCTTGGATACAGTTGTACGTATGATGGTTTGATGACGTATACATTGATGACGTGACCGCCACCTTTCTCTGGACAAACTATATCCACATTGTTTATATATTTTTCTTTATATTTCGAGTTCTGAGGCCTATACACTCGTATATGCCTATTAAATATCGATTGAAAATCTTTTTCATTAGTAAAAATTACTTTGTTTCAATCGCGGTATTGGTTATTTAAACCAAATAATATCCTTCCTTGCTTATGTTGTTGATTTAAAATTATTTTTTTGGCAGCAACATTACATTTCAGATGTTAATTTTTCATTCTGCGGCGCGCAGTAATTCTAGAACCATGAAAAGTGGATTCCTCTACAGCTTCTTTCATTATTTTGAAAAAACGATCTTCCAAGTTTTAAATAAGTGCCTGGTCTTGCTCTATGGTGGATATTTCTTCTATGTATACCCGATGATTTCTTTTTATCAAATGTAGCATCCACTTGCCACCGTTTTTTAATTTTTATAATGGTATTCTTACTTCTGTGCATCAAGTTTGCAATTTCTCGTATAGGTAAACCATCTTCTACATGCTTTATTATATGGGCTCGGTCAATTACAGACATGAACGGCATTATGAAATTTTAAATAAAAATAGATGCCAGTTAGATTAGAGTAATAAAATTTGTTGAAATTTAATTGTTTTTTAAGTCAGTTTTACACCGGCCAAACACTTTTATAAACCTGACTGTAAATATGTGCACAATGTCTTCTTCACGCAGTGAATCTTTTCATTGCTGTCATTAATGTCTCTGTTGACATGGCGCTTGTATTTGGATGGGACTAGCGTAGTCAACCCCTGTGTGCGTGAACGGTGCTGAAGGTGTTATTCTTGGTGCTAGATTTACCAGGTAGCTTTCCCAGTAGGTAGCTTTCCCAGTAGGTAGGTAGCTTTCCCAGTAGGTAGCTTTCCCAGATTTCCCAGTTGTTGCTACGCAGCTTGTACTCTGTACCTTTTGCATTTGTTTATAATTGAGATTACTCTCTTTATTCCATTTACGATCCAAAGTTTGTTCTCGTGAACGTTAATGTTAGTTTCGTTCCTCCATGTAACGTTTTTTTGTGTGCATCTAGGACTATTTATTTGATAAGATGTCCTTGGCTTAGCATTATGATTATATGTTTTTTGTTGTATGATAATTGGGAATTCTGTAGTCTTTCCCTTACTCGTAGTATCCCATCTTTATCCAGGAATGGACTTAGATTTGCCATTTTATTGGTTTTGTCCATCTGGCTTTTCTTCACAATTGTTTTTATTGTGCAATTTATATAATACACATAAACATTTTTCACGCAATAAAAAATGCACAATAAATGATGTGAAAAATACCGTCGTGTCTAGTGGGCTTAAGGCTTGTACTAATTTGTTAAATATTAGACAAATGTTAATGTACCTTTCTTTTAGCATTGTCTAAGCTGCAACATAATTGTCTTCAGTTATGGCGATGTGTTGAATTATTTTGCTCCTTGCAAATACATTTTGAGATATTGCATTTTTTCTAACTTCGACACTACTCTATTCGTATGAATTACTTTCGTCAACATGTCGCGGAA
Organism: Cryptophagus acutangulus; assembly: GCA_963556235.1. Taxonomy (NCBI): domain Eukaryota; kingdom Metazoa; phylum Arthropoda; class Insecta; order Coleoptera; family Cryptophagidae; genus Cryptophagus; species Cryptophagus acutangulus. Next base: position 43,752 of record CAUVYR010000012.1, read on the forward strand.
TGTAGTCCAGTATTCATATCCTTCTCTAAATACATTTATATTTGTGGCAATACAATATTTGGTTTTTTGGTTGAATCCTGTCGCAATTTCTCTGAGATGCTAATTACAGCTTCTTCATATCCTTTTCTGGCCATATTGAATTCATTCTTGTCAAAGTATTTGACTGTGTATTGTTTTTCATGGACCAATATTCATGGATTTCATGGATCCTTCATTCAAGCTGTAGATTGCCTCCCATTGTTTGGTAATTTATAATTTCCATAGCCACCTTTGGAGTGATTCAGAGCTGCGGATTCTTCATGTATCTGCATTACTGTCTCCAATAACTGCTCCATTTTACCGACTGTCTTTTTAGTCTTGTTGCCTGATTGTCATCTTGCACACCGGTGGTCACTTGTGTGGTTTCCAATGCGGCCTGGTACCGGTTTAGTAGTTTTATTGCTTTTGTGTACCAACCTATGATCTGGTCTACAAAGTTAATTTTTAGATAGTTGTGATCTTCTATTTTCAGGGCCATTATTTCTTTATGCATCTTCTGCGCTTCTTCCCATAGAGTGCCGATTGTGGTTGGTCGGGTCTAAATATCTTTCTGCTTGCGGAGTCCTTCTTCATGTTTGTCACATAATTTTGGAGTTTGCGCCAGGGCTAATTTATTATTTATCTTTTCAATCTTCTGGCAGTGTTGATCTCTAGTATTCTAGACTGGTAGTTCCTGGACTGGTAGTTCCTGGCTAATTTGACTGGTAGTTCCTGGCTAATTTTATAGTGCATTACTAGTTGCAAACACTCGAATAAGCGAGCCTTTGAAAGTAGACTAAGAAAGTAGATCAAAACTCGACTAAGAAGTTTATAGTACAACATTGTACAAATAATTTGCCAAAAATAATTATCTTATGATTTCAAAACAAAATCTGTACATAACTAGCGTATTATTAAAAAAAATAAAACAATATTAAATGCATTTGATATTGCATATTGCGTAACTATGTAGACAAGTAAAATTAATTAAAGTACAAATGCTTCGTCGTGATTGGTTAACTTGAAGCGCTTATAACTCAAAAAGTATTTAAAGCTAAGAGTCCATTTAAACGACATTTATCATAAAATAATGTACAGAATTTGTAGTTAACGGTTCCTACACATGGTCTAAATGACGAAGTAGACAAAATGCAAGTGCGGCGGTAAAAAAATGCGTAGTAAGAACACTTCTCATATTGAAAATAAAATAATCTAAAAGACAATGCGTTTTTGCTAAAAATAACACATATACGATGCGTACATTTTCATATGTTCTTGAATTGTTTGATAGTGATGAGACTCATCTCTCTGTTGTTTACATCGGTCATTTTTGATTGAAATCTTTTAAATTTTAATTAATTATATACAATTTACTTCATTTTATTAATATTTTTTAATTTTTGATATGATGAGCAATTTTTTAGCAGCATGTTTTTCAATATATGCTTATCATGCGCAAGAAAATTTGTTTTAAATTTTTTCTTTGGTGTCAGAGATATAGGCGTTATCAATTCGTAAGTTTTGACCAATATTTACCCTTCATCCCTTAATGAAAATTAACACTTATCCAAATATTTAGTTATTTTTGCAGCATTTACAACATAGGAAATACTGAAGATAAATACAAAATTTGGTTAAGATAGGTTTTTTGGTTTGGAAGATTAGGTGGGCTTATCTAAATCGTTCATTTTGGGCATGTTTTTGAGGACTACTGCGCAGGTCTTTAAATATTTTATACATTTTTTCGCCAGTAATATGCTTACATGACGTAAAAAACAAACGATGTAAATTTGGTTCCAATCCATGCAGTAGTTTTCAAGTAAAGTGGTGAAATCCAAAACAAGCAAACTGATCGCATATTGAACTGAAAGAAATTTGAAAATATCATTTTCGTAATCATGGTAGTCTAAAGTAAAAAAAGTCTAAGATAAAAAAAAATAAAATTTGGATATTTACAATTCATCATGATGACAATACTTTCTCTACGAGAGAAGTAATTAAAGTACATTCTAAATATCGGAGGAGGCTACGTGTGATCCATACAACTTTAAACCAACACTAGCGACAACGGTATATTTTTGAACTAAAAGTTTTGTTTGTTTTGTGCATATAGGAGGTCAAATTGACCTCCACAAAAAATTCGGAAAACTCTTCTAAACACCTCCTTAACGAAATCAAGGCAAATTGTTGCGACCTCCAAAATCGGAAGTCACAACGTAATTTTGGAAGTCAGATCGTGTGCTACATATCTATGTTGGAGGCTACATATCTATTACTGTAAAAATTGTATATTTATTAATTTTTAGCTTCAAATGTAATATAATTTTGTATAATGAATAAACTGAATACAATGTGATATTTATCACGCCGAATAACCAAAACAAAAACCTTAAATATAAATCAAATGAAGTTTTTGTTTTTATACAAGTTTGGATTTTTTAACAAATTTTTCTAAAATGTATCTAATAAATGCTCAGTCAGTTTTCAACTGGGTTTATAATTATCATGGAGAGAAGACATTTGACCGAAGAGCAAATGCTAAGAGCAGTTGTAATGTTAGAAGCTGTCGCAAGTCAAAATCATGTTACGGTTGTGTTAGATACCAGTCAAAGTATTAGTAGGCTTTGGCAACGGTATCGTATGCAGGTAGTGTAAGAGAACTGTAAGTGCTCAAACTGTTTGACGTCGCTTACACCAAGCCAAATTACATGCTCGAAGAGCATTAAGGGTTCCACCACAAAGTCGAGGCAATCGGGGTGCAAGACTGGCAAGACTTGTTTTGCAAAATTTTAAGGTGATATACAAAAAACTGCCAAACTAAAAATAATAAATAATCTGTACAAAAAGTTTTCGAAAATGTCGCTATTAAAAAAGTTATAGCCTTGTTTTACTACTTTTTATAGCTCGAAAACTTTTAGCTCAAAGCACCCCAACTTTTTTTTCAAATTGCATCATACCCTTTGTAACACCCCAGAAGACAGGTATTTTAATTCCCTAATCAACAGAATTAAATACAATTTATTTCATAAAAGAACATAACAGGGCTTGTACCAAAAACATTTGGTATCAAAATTATTAGACTCAACGAATGAGATATTCAAACTGTGCTCCGTTTACAGCTCGACAATGTTAACATTTGATGTGTCTTGTTGCAGATATTTTTGCCCTTGTGCTAAATTAAAATAAATAAATAAGATCAGATTTTTCTTACAAAATAGAAGGAATTTTTTTTCGCAGAAACTTTGGAATATACCGTTTTTTCACAAGATACAAAAAATGTAGAAATTAAATGTCCCATTCATATAAAAAATTGTGCCGATATGATGGCCTCAAAAAAACTTACGATAGATTTTGTTCATGGGTAGGGGTAGTTTTCACCCTTTTTGAATTTAGCCAAAAGTTTAATGCACATTAATGTTTTCTATTTCTATTGATGAATCGACATACCAAATATTATCTGAATTAGACATACCGTTTTTGAAATATTAAAAAAAAACTATTTTTTTAAAGAACTTTGAAGTCTTCGCACGGTTAAATGAAGCACTTTTAAATATCGCCACTTTTAATTTAAAACAGACAAAATGGGCGATTTAACACCGACTGATATTGATAGGGCTGTAGCAATAATCGAAAATGGTCAACCTTACAGAAAATCAAAATAAACGAGCCTTCATAATAATGTTACACGTTGGACGCGAACAGAAGAGTATGTGAGAAGTGTTCGTCAAGGCAGAAAACGCTCAACCACGGCTATAGATGATTTATTTATAAGGTTGCAAACACTCCGAAATAGGCGTCGAACATCAGTTGAAATAAGAAACGAGCTCGAAGAAGTTCGTGGAACCCGAATAAGTTAGCGTACAGTTAGAAGACGACTCAAGGAAGTTGGTTTGAAAGCACGTAGGCCAAAGACAGGCCCACAACGTCAGTGAAGTCACCGAGTAGGGCAGTCAGCTTTTGCTCAGGAACATCAAAATTGGAATGATGATCAGTGGAGTCAAATTTTGTTCACAAATGAGAGCCGTTTCTGTATAAATTCGATCGATGGTAGGGAAAGATTGTGTCGTCGTCCAGGAGAACAAAATGAACAATTCAATTACCCGCCCACTGTCTCTTTCGGCAGCGGTGCAATTTTGGTGTGGGGTGGCATATGTTTAGGAGCACGCATAAAGTTGCTGATAAGTGATAGCGGGACTGCAGAAAGGTACATAAAGGATGTTCTGCAAGATTATGTGGTACCTTTCGCCCCATTTGTCGGTCCTAACTTTCTTTTAATGCAAGACAATGCACGCCCGCACGACGTTCGTTGTGTAGTTGATTATTAAAATCATGGGCAAATACCGACAACGAATTGGCCTGCATGTTCCTCGGACTTGAATCCTATTTAACATGTATGGGACATGTTAGGTCGAAGACTAAGGTCAAGAATTCCTGCTGTCCAAAACCCACAAGAAGTAAAAGCTGCTCTTATAGAAATTTGGGAGCATTTGTCGCAAGAACTTATCGACAACGTGATCAGAAGTATGGGAAGACGAATGGCTGCAACCATAAGGGCTCGTGGAAGAAACACACGATATTGGTTCTAGTTTTGTTGATTATTAAAGATTTGAAACAAGTCAGAATGTCCAATTATTTTTTGCAAAAGCGTTATTTTTCATTTTGTGCTTTTAAAAATGATCCAAAACACCATTAAATTTTGCAAAACAAGCTGCAATTAGCTAGACTATAAGTTAACTGATATTTAAAAAGGCTAACCGTGTGAATTTGTTAGAAACAAAAAAGTTATATATAAAAATGTCTACACATTTAAATAAACAATAAACGAATTAACTCACATCAATTAGCGTAGGTCCTGCATCCCAATTGTCGGGATGCCAATTGCAGAATTGCACATTGTTGCCAACCAGATCGCCGTTCACTAAAATCACATTTTATGTAATATTTTGCACTATAAGAGCCGTTTTACATATCTGAGAACAACTCTGAAATTTACTAGGAAAATGATTACGAAATTATTGCCAATAAAAACTTGACGTCTAATACATCAATTTTACTTTGAAATTTACCTTATCTGGCGGGCTATACTTGGGTCAAGTTATCAAGATCGCTTCCCCCAGGTTATGCGCAGACACCTATATACTTTTTTTGCCAACTTATAGTCAGATCGCATGATCTTGTGTAGGTGAAGAGATCCCATCGCCTGAATATCTTGCGCAAGTCAAGCTTAATGGTAATGCAACATTAAAAATCGTAGTTTCAACGCCTGCATTTATTACTGACTGACAGATAATTGACAGAAGTATTTGGTTAATGAAGTGAAATATTGCGAAACCGCACAAAACAGAAATAATTCGAATTGAAAAATCGTTGGTTAACAAAAGAATTACACAACTTTTTAGATTAAATAGTACTGTATTAAATGTACAAATCAACCGAATAGATATAAGTACACATTAGAACTAATTGAATGTCGTCTTGAGACTAGATTTTTATAATAAATTTTGTAATAACAGAATTTGTCTAATGAGGTAGTTATACAAGCTTATCTAATATAGTAATATCCTATAAATTGAGAATTCTCCTAAAAATAAAAAATATTATTAATGTGCTTAACTACTAATTACCTAGTATTAGTAAGGTGGTTGCTACTAAAAGTTTTATCATTTTTTATAATCTTTTATAATATTAATTTTCTTCGTATCAAGAAAAAAACTATGAACAAAATGCAACTTCGTCGAGAACGAAAGCAAAAAATGATATAAAAGTTAATAAAAGTATCGAATTCTAGCGACAGAGATTATTTAAAAAATATTCAAGTACGAATTTAAAATTTTAATTTCAGAGTCCTATAGTCGGATTTTATCACGTGCTTCATGTTTAAGTTATCTTATAGGCTAGTCGAGTTTCTCAGGAATACGGTTTATAACCTGAGACAATGTGATCAGTTCCCCGGGCAACAGATCACATCCCAAGAATAGCCCCCTAGAACAAAATCATTTTCCGAGTGAATTTAAAAGTAATTGTCGGATATGTATAACGGCTCTAAAAAGCACTTACAGACACTTTTACACTTGGCACTTTATTTACCATTGTTTTTAAACTTACCAAACAATATCACAGTTTGTAGCCATAGCAAATTATGAATATAAAATCAAATAAATCAACACAATTCATAACAATTGATAAGTTACTCTAGTTTAGCCACTACCAAATGTTGCCTATTCTAGTATCTCGCTTTCACCCCCCATCCAACAAACGTAATTTTCAAAGGCTGGTTACATCATTTTATACAAATATGACATATGTCACCCATGCTACTTTAGATATAAACAAATGTCTAAGCACAGACTAGACCAGAGGCGCACATGATATAACAGCATCCTAAACAAAAACAAAAAAATTTACGTCTCTCTAGGCTTTTGTAGAGCTTTTGAAAGTAGGTATTTCAGAACTTTTTTCCATAAAAACTAGATCCGAAAATCAAGCCTTGCGACATAGTCACTTTGCAGCACGCTATTTGTATGTTTTTTACTTTCCGCAAAGTAAAAAACACGGTTTGTTTCAAAAAACAATTGTTTCAAGTAAAGGCTTGACCAAACCAAAGCGGGACTGCGGGAGTGGGACGGGAGCAATGCGGTATGTGCGGGAGCAGAAAAACCAACACGTTAAATCTTAGGCGGAACTATATAATTTCTAATATTATTTATCACAAAAAAACTGATAAATTTAACGCAAAATAAGTAAAACAAAACTTGAGAGTACAATATTGGAATGTTACTTTTTGTAACAAAAATATTCTAGGTTTATACTTGACCAATATTCCAAACTAATATTCAATAACTACAGCAATGTTCCATGTGTGTAGTTATTTAGTGATACTTGAATTAACAAACGATAACGTTATTTATTATGTGCGAAAATTCTTCAGATGAGGAGGACGCTTTTCTGCTTTTAGCAATAGCAGAAGATGAAGAAGAAATTGATAGGTACGTACGTATTTTTTATCTATTACAAAAAATTACAATTAGTTTAGATATAGATATTATAATAAAGAAAGACTTTTTTGTGGAGAATTTCATACACTTATGCCTCAGCTGCGACAAGATGAACGAATATTTTATAAATATTTCCGAATGACCAGCGAATGCTTTGACGAAATTTCAGGCTTAATCAAAGATGAAATTTGTAAGCGAAACACTAATTATCGTGAGGCGATTTGTCCCGAGGAACGTCTAGCGATTGCTTTAAGCTAGTATATTTAATAAAATGATTACGATGTTTAATACAGAATTTATTATAGTTAACGTATAAACAAGTTAACTGGGTTTAGTCAGCATAGCATTAGTATCAGCATTTAACATTAACGCTAAACAAATTAAAACACATGCAATGCAACGTATCAATTTATACACCGCATTTTACAGTAACGTTGTTACGTATAAATGAATTGATACATTGTATTAAATGTGTTTTAAATTATTTAGCGTTAATGTTAAATGTTAATACTAATGCTAAGGGTTGTCTAAACCCAGCTTTAATCTAGAATTAATTAATTTAATTGTTTGTATAGTTAATTACTTATTCAGGTGGTTTGTATGATTTTCACAAGAGTGCATAAGTTAATTCATTCTGAGAAGAATTATAGTATGATGCACTCGATGATGCATCATGTGTGTGATCGATATTTGGTGGGGTATGTGAATGATTTGCTGGCAGTGTAGCATCCGATTCACTAGTAAAATGAATGACACTAGATGATGTAGAAGGCCTCGACATGGACTCCATTTCTTCAATATGTTGTAATTCTTGCTCCGCAATAATTTGAGCTATTTTCATTATTGTAATGGCTTGTCTTTTAGGGCCAAATGAATTCACAGTTTTTGCATATCCCGTAAATATAAAATCATTTGCAGTTCGATCATCTCGACGTCGTTTAGCTTATAAATATTCGACTACAGTATCCACAGATGAATGTTTTTTTTTCTCGGAATATGTTTGTTGACGTTTCAGGTTATGTCGAACTTTTTTTTTAGAATTTACAATTGATTGCGATGGCGGTCTTATTATCGACTGGGAATTATTTATTTGCTCAAGAGAAAGTGAAGGGGACGTCATAAACTCTTCTTGCTGTGCTGCTGCATCGAAAATTGCTGTTCTTTCTTCTGTATCAGATTCTGTATCAGATTTGGTAGTAATTATTTTTTCTTGTGGCTCAGCAATATTCGAATCTGTTGGAACAAAAGCTAAAAACGGACGCAAAATTCCATTTGCTTTGCCCACTGCCAATGTTATAATTTTTCTTTGCAGCTTGCCCAGTTTTGGTTTGAATGCTTCTTAGGTACTTAGCATATAAATCTCTTAGGTAGCGCCATTTTTTTATGTATTCACCTAAAAAAATGTTTATTTTCAGATATGTTGCCACGGGAAATTCATTTTCAACAATTGGACATAGTTATCGCGTAGGATTTTCGTCGGTAGGTGCAATTGTTAGAGAGGTTTGTGACGCCATCTGGCAAACATGCAAAATATATAGATGCCTGAACCGACAACCGACATTTGGAAAAAATCAGCTGAAGGTTTTGACAATTTATGGCAATTTCCTAATTGCATTGGTAGCATAGATGGCAAACACATTACAATAAAATGCCCAAATAAATCTGGACCAAATTATTTCTGTTACCTCAAAAAAGGATTTGGCAAAAATAGCAACGGAGGCATTTTTGAAGAATCAAACATGGGGCAAATATTTGTAGCAGGTTCAATGAACGTTCCTGAAGATAAAAACCTACCCGAAACAGATGAGCTTGTGCCTCATGTGTTAATTGGTGACGAAGCTTTTGCTTTAAAACCTACATTGATGCGACCCTACCACTACCGGCAGTCCCGACAAGATATAAGAAAAGAGAATTATAATACAAGGCTTTGTAGAGCAAGGCGAGTAGTCAAAAATGCTTTTAGAATTTTGGCTCAAAAATGGAGGATTTTTTGTAGACAGATGGAAACATCAGTAAAAACTGCTACAGCAGTTGTGAAAACAGCATACATTTTACATAACTTTTTAAGAACAAAAAAATGTGATGCTTTATATGTTCAATGCTTAGATCCACCGGAACCAATAGGTTCTTTTTAAATGTCGAAAATTACCCCAAAAGAGCTACTGCTGCAGCTTTTGAGAATCGGGAAAAATTTGTTCATTATTTTACTAATAACAATATTTAAATATCAAAATAAAATTTAAAAAGTAAACATATTTACTTTTTCTTACCATTTTGATTCAGAGCTAATCATATTTCATCCCAAGTCTTGTCCTTTTTCCTGATATTTTTATATTCAGAATGAGGAAGATCGTACAATATTGAATATTTTTGTACCAGTGTGATAATCTTTTCGGTAAAAACTGCCATTCATACAGTACTACAATCCAGACTACAATCTCAATAGTAGCCGAATCTACGCGGGAACTATGCGAATTGCGGGAAAACGGCTCACGCTGCGAACAAAAATTAATTCGCAGACGTCCCGCATTCCCGCAAGCGAACCGCCGCATTGGTATGTGCAGTTGCATATTCCGCTGTAGACATACGTCCCGCACGGCTCCCGCAAGTCCCGCATTGGTTTGGTCAAGCCTTAAATGAAATCGTTTTTTTACTGTACTATAGGTAACAGGCTTTTTTATGCGTCACTGACTTGAGTATTTTATTTAAAATCACACATAATGCTAGTTGGTCGTTATCAAATATACACACATAATATAATATAATTTTTCTACGACCACTATGAAATTGAGCATTTTGTGCATAAGTTGCTAGATGAGAAAGTAGGCAATTGCTCATACCGTGAGATATGGCCGTGAGATATTATTCCCCACACTACACATGCGCATTGCGCGTACATGTCGTGTAATCGTTGAGAGTCGAGACGAATTTTGTTTTGACAATTGACTTTTGTTATTGAATTGACAATTGTTTGGTTTTGTTTTGTTATTTATATAAATATTCATATTCATATTAATACAATTCATATTGTTAGATAATTTGTTAATAAATAAACAGTTAAATTAATATAAAGTTTAATAAAAAAAATGTGTTCGTAGAAAAAGTACAGTGTGTAACACGTGCAAAAACGCTAATTTCTCACTCGAGAAATTAGCTATTTTCCGCACTTGTTACACAATATACTATTTTTCTACGACTATTAATTAATACCTTCTTTATATAGAGAATTTCTGTGGTGTATCGCTATTCATTACTCACGGGTGTTGATTAATATTTTCATTAATCAACTATTTCCAACCATTCACAAAATTGCAGGTTATTTATCGAGTGATCTGACGTTCACATACATAGAAATCACATACAGTGGCGGCCAAAAAAAACGCAACACCTAATATTTCCCTTTGTAAATACAACTTTTTAGCATACTTGATATTAGTCACATATTTATTGTCAGTGTCAAAATAATTTTATAATAAATTATCACAAAAGACTTAAATCCTTCAAATAAATGCCTCAATTAAACACATTTCAAAAATCCAGAGCCATTGCTGAATTAGAAAACGGTTGGTTATTGCGAGAAGTTGCTGCAGGAAAAAAATATTTTTTTTACTTTAATTTTTTTTTTTCAATTTTAATAAAAAGTCATTTTACAACACTAAAACTTTTAAAATTACGCCTACTATTCGTTTAAAGGTGTTGCGTTTTTTTCGGCCGCCACTGTACATATATATGTGATCTGACGTTCACATACATTAAAATGTTAATTCAATACCTTCAATGCATTTTGAAAATTGTTCAATTAATACTATTAATTTTAATATATATACTAATAAATGAATAGTAAAACTATAATTATTTTCTTAGCTTTTATAATCCACGTATGAATTAATTCAGTTTTAAAAATTATATTTTTTTTTTAATTTTTGATAATAGTCGTAGAAAAAGCATAGTCATCTACTTGCGTGAAATGGCTATTACTCACTCGGATAGTTTACGACACTCGCCTGCGGCTCGTGTCGCAAACTCTACCCTTGTGAGTAATAGCCATCATTTCACGCTTGTTGAATAATATACTATTATAATGTAATATAATTTTTGTAATTCGTTTTGTGATTGTATAAAAAATAGTATGTAATACAGATGTGGAATGAATCATTGCAATATTTGTGTGGATCTGCAAAATCACACTCATATTGCAATGATTAATTTTCCACACTTGTACTACAATATACTTCTTTCATTTAAGTTTGACATTGTGTCCTTTTAATGATATGTTTATGTAGGTTTGTGGGTATATTATTATATCAAATAACTTAACGTTTAACGTTTTTTCTCTGGAACCAAAAGAAAAATTGAAACGCTGAAAACTAATTCAGCCGTTTTGGAACAATCAAAAACTTTTATAAAGAATACATTTTTCTCGTAAAATAAAAAATAAGTATTTCTCCTCTTTGCAACCCTATCCGGGGACATACTATTTTATATTTACCGTACCTAAGTAATAGTGTAAGTGTGTGTAGATGTGTGTAAAAAATATATATATCTAAAAAATAGCAAAAACTGAAACTGTCACAAAAAATTAATTTAAACTTTAAAAAAATTAACACAAAATAAACTCTATACTAATTACTCATTAACATAACAAAACAAGTTTTAAATAATTTAAAAAACATCAATATATTAATTTGATGGTAGTAACTTGATGGAATTTGGCGGCGTAAAAATCTCCCACGAGAGATGCCATAAACATAAAATAAAACAACAAAATATTAGAAATGTTACTTTTAATTATTTATATTTAAAAATGTTAATTTTTTTGTTGACCAGTGCTAATGTGGCGTTTTAGCTTTCGATCTTTCAGATATTTGTAAATGTCCAATCTGGTACATTTACGAATGATTTGTTTTTTACAATTATGCTGATCGCAAAATTGAAAAGAACTAAATGCATTAGCAATGATTGCCAAAAATTGATCTTTTAGGGAGCAATAGATCATGGACCATTTCAATTAAGTCGATAAGATGGTCACTAGCGTATTGTAGTCTAGTCTTTTCGTCTATTTCTTTAAAACAAACAAAAAATGTCTCTCGGTTGTTCTTGCCAAAAATAACTTTTCTTTACAAGCTAAACAATTCGGCACAATTTTAAGTTTTGCCAAAAGCGAACCGGCTACATACGGGATTCCCTGGTTTTCTTGCGCTTCACTAGCATCAAACTCTTGGTTTTCTGTTTTGCTAATATTCTCGTTGCCATTCTTTTCAAGAGCATCCCATTGAGTTTTAAAAGAACATAAATCTTCGAAAAACTCACAGTTCCTAACTTTCGCAAAGGGCACTTCAGATTTGTTGATTACTACGGTCTTCGAGGGGTACTCCAAACTGATGGCGTGTGGAGTTATATAAATTCTCGTGTGGAGTAATGCGTGTGGGGTAAAATAAATTCTCAATGGAATCTTGCTTGAGAGAACAAAATGATAATTATCGGAAACCTTTTGCCTTTAAATCGTTCCATACGCTAATTACAGCGCAAATGGTAGTCTGTCAACCATCCAAAAAATAGATAAGGTTCGTGCAAATTCTACCATCAGCACTGTAAAGTTTCCATTTAGCAATTTTAGGCAAAAGGTGGGACCAAAACTTTATATGTGCAGAGTCCGCTGACACATTTCAAAGGTTTTCCATTTTGAGCGAAAAGGCTTGAGGGCTCCAACAGAGAATCAACAATAGAAACAAATTCAGCGGTAAAAAGAGATTCTGTAGATAAAACTCCCGACGCTGTAAATGTCTGGATTGAGGCTGCAACTGTATGACTCAATTTAGCGACTTTAACTTCATTTTCAAGTAGCTGTCTTTAAAATTAAAATATTCAGGCTTTAATTTAACTAATTGTTTGTAGGTTTGCTTTTCTTGGTTCAGTCTAAATGCTGATTTGATATATACAAACTTTGCCACCTTCTTGTTCTCAAACTCAAAATTGTAACGCAAAAGCGTCAAAAGCGTAACGCGTTAGTGCTTTTGACCAAAAACGGTACATCAAAAAGTGTATTCACAGATTCACCATTTACGCAAAAATTATAGAAAATTGGTGGTTCTTTGTTACTAGAACAAAGAAACGACACAGCTTACCTATTCATAGGAGCTTGATTGCAAACTGTACTAATTATATGAAGGTCAATATTTTGTAAATTTTGAATTATCTCTAAAATTCAATTTTTTAAATGAACATCCTGAATACTGTTTTTCAGTGATCTGCTTTTTGATCCTAAATCATTGAATCCAATAATCTTTTGTTTGTGACTTTTATAATAAAAGCCGCTACTTAAAGATATTTTATCGAACCTCAAGGAACAAAAGCTATCAAGTTCATCTAATTTTTGCACTTGATTTCGTAAGTGTTACCCGTATCAAATTTTTTTTTGATAAAACCGTTTTATGCGTACATTAGGACGCAAAAAAATGCCGTATATTAAGACGGCAGTTGAAAATATGCTTTCAGGTATCTATATAGACAAGGACTTCGTTTGTAGACTGATAAAGCAAAATCCTTATTCTGCACAGATTAAGGCACCTTCGTTCTTTATTGTTTCTTTCCATAAACTCAATAGTTATGTCGTTAAGCATCTCAGACATTAACTGAAATCGCCCGACTTCATATAGACCCTTATTCATATTTAATCTGACTTTGTTTCGCGCAAAGTAGATTTAAGTTTTGACCACCTGTAATGAGCGGTTTTTATTTAAGTTTACGTTGAGCGGTTGGAAAAAACTCAGGATTGCTTCTGACACCAGTCGATGTTTATTAAATAGTTTCACTTACTACTAAGTTGGATTTTCAGAAATATTGACAATTCTGAACGGCTGCGGAATTTCTGTGGACGGTTGATCATTAAGGTTGTTTCGGGTTCGTCTGATTGCTCCAAGATATCTTCTTTTTTTAGATGGATTTTTAATAACTGACTCAACTCTTATTCAATTCAAATACTTATTTATTAATATATTATTTCAATGTTTACGACACTTAAAAATATTATTAAAATTACGTTACAAATACTTGATAAGTTTCTTAGGCAAGTTAGTGGTGATTTAAATCCTTTCAAAAACTCCTGTCGGCGTAAGTTGTGAGTTACGCTGTAGAAATAAAACCTCAATATAAAAAGATGTGATAAAATACATATAGACGCGACGACGATGGATAAATTGTGGACATTTGTAAATAATTTTAGTAACTCTAGTGCACACAATTTTCCCATTCATGGATAGGGCGTGGTGGACCCCAGAAATTGGCAAGCCAGATCTTCGGACCTTACTCCTTTGGACTTTTTTGTGGGGTCATATTAAAAGTTACGTTTATCGTGAAAGTGTTGAAACAGTAGAAAATTTACGTCACCAAATTCAAGAAGCGTTTGGCATAATCACGCCAATAATGATAAGAAAGGCCCGCGAAAGTTTATTCAAAGGAGCTGGTTTTTGCATTGAGATAAGAGGGGTACATTTTGAACATTTACTTTAAGGACAATATACTTTTGTTTTTTATGATTTTTGTATGGCCAGACATCCTGCCGATCCCTATTGGGGACAAGCCGACTGACCAAGTATTTGCGCTTAGGCGGCGCAAGCACTGGCTCACCTCCGTTGTGGTTTACGCCACAATGCTCTTGCTCTTCATAGGGACTTAAACCCAGAACCACCAGATTGCAAGTTGGTATCTGCACCTCTCGTCTACCGACGTCAGCACAACAAATTTAATTTAGTTAAAATCGTGAAATTTGATTGGCATTTGTAGATTTTTTTGAAATATGTGAAATTTATTTTAATTTTTTTTCGAATTAGAAACTCATTATTTATTATCTGTTAAAGATAATGACAAAATTTGACTTGGAGCCTTGTCCACGGAATCGATCCTTGGAATTAGTATACAAGCTCTGTTTCTCCTAAAACACAATCAAGCGCTTGTTTGTGTTTTAGGAACAACGGTCTTTAAAATGTAATTGAAATTTGTTTGGAATTTCCAAAGAATTTATGCACAAATTCCAAAAATTGGGCATTAATAGGGGCATTATTTAAATTAATTATTAATTTTAGTAAGAATTATGCTATATTCCCAGGCCTCAAAATTAGTGGCAAAATCAAGGGCAAAATTAACAAATTTCTAGTCAACCAAATGTTATGTTAAACATTATGTTAAGTGTCCATATTAATCACTGAAAGATTTGTAATTAATTATTAATTCGTATTAATAAAACACTGATATTTTATTTAATTGTCAAAATGGTATTCTTTTCGTAACTGTGTACTGAAAGCTGAATGTAACACGATAACCAATATTTTTATAATAAATAATTTATCAATGTAATATTATTTTCTAAAATTACAGCCCACAAGTTCACACTGAACCTATGTGATGGCTTCGCAAAAAAAAATTATTTGAATTTTCTTCTGCCCATACATGGTAGATGGTATTAAATATACCATCCCGAGAAAAATGTGATTCGTCAGTGAATAAAATATTTTGTATGAAATAAGGGTTTGCATCATGCTGCTGCAAAATCCAAGCGCAAAACTCCTCTCTTGATGCCTAATCCCGTGGCATCAAATTTTGGACACGCGTATAATGATAAGGATGTTTTCTGTGATCTTGCATGACTCTTTGTATAGTAGATTTTGAAACGTCCATAGCATTAGAAACAACCCTAATGCTTGTCCTGTCTTTTTCAAAGGCATGAAGAATTGGTTCTTCAGTTTCAGGAGTTCGTACATTACGTAAAAGACCTCCAACTTCCTTTCTATAAAGAACTAAGGAACCAGAATCCCGTGTTCTATTGACCAAACGCAAAATAACATTTGCATCTGGGATACCTTGCGGCGTATTCTCTTGCAGTGGCGTTTGCATTTCGTCCACAATCTTCATACATTATGAGCATTTCACAATATTCAGCAAAAGTATACATTTTTTAATTAGGAAAATAATAATGTCACTTTGACAATATTATTAAAACTAAAATTGTCATTATTAATGCAGTAGAGCTAATAAATAGTGAACATCTTCGTAACCTAGCAACGAACTAGCAACCAACAATTAAATAAGTATTCATAAAAAAAGTAACTAGCTTTGTGATTGGTCAACCTTAACCTCTTGTAATCCAAAATCTATTAGACTCTAACCATTAATTCTTTCACTGTTGGTCTAAGTTTTTAAGAAGGAATTTAGCATAAGTTTTAGAATAAGTAATTACATTTTTAATATCATTAAAATTTGCCCTTAGTTTAAATGCCATGTTTACATTAGATGTTAAACCATCAAAAGTTATTGAAGTAACGATATCCTCAGATCCATCAAGAATTGTCAATAATCAATTCATTAAGTTTGCCTTTTCCACACCATCTAAACCATTCAATAAAAAATAGCCTCTTGGTACCATCCAACTACCGTTCATAGCGACCAGCATTATTACTAGAACCTCTCTCGCTTTCGACAAATGGTCAGCGAGATTAGTGCGCAGGTCCACATAACCTGTAAACTTCCTGCCAGTCCATTATACATGTCTCCTAATAGACAGTTCGTCCATGACCAAGTTACACAAAACTTTTCAATTTTTAGAAGTAGATATACTATTCGCTAAACTGTTATTACTGCAGATGATATCACAATTGTCTCACATGATCAAAATCAACTTAAAATGACAAAACAACTAACACTTAAATTTAATTCATTACAAAATTTTCTTAAGCGCAACAACCTCTTCTTGAACAGGTCCAAGACAGTCGTA
Source organism: Cryptophagus acutangulus (assembly GCA_963556235.1). NCBI lineage: Eukaryota > Metazoa > Arthropoda > Insecta > Coleoptera > Cryptophagidae > Cryptophagus > Cryptophagus acutangulus. Next base: position 60,531 of record CAUVYR010000012.1, read on the forward strand.
ATGCAATTCTTTCCACAAACCCACCAGTTTAAGTCAAGTTTATTAATAAAGGTAGAAAAGAAATCAATAACTCAGGTTGCTTCTTTTAAAATACTGGGATTTGTTATAGATATTTCACTTTCTTTCAAAAAACATGTTAACTATGTATGCAAAAAATATCAAGCGGTTGTTATGTCCTCAAAAGACTGCGAACCATTACCAATTCATCAGTATCTAAAATGTTTTACTACTCAAACTTTCAATCGATTTGTCAATATGGTATAATCTTTTGGGGGCATTCCACAGATTCAAATAGATTATTTAAGGTCCAGAAACGGGATATCAGATGCATGTTTAAGTTAAAACCACGTGAAACTTGTAAAACTGTGTTCAAAAGAGAAGGTGTTTTAACACTACCTTGTATTTACATATAATTATGAACTCCTCAAATTTGTAAAACTTAACTTAGGAGATTTTGCTACACAAAAAGTTAATCATCAATATAGCACAAGGTGTGGAACAAATTACAGTTTCCGGTTCACAGGCTAGAATTATATAAATCAAACCCCTATTATGTAGGAGCAACTCTATTTAATAAGCTGCCACAAATTGTTAAAAACGCCAATAATTTGGTATATCTAAAAAATGTGAAAAATATGTTGATTTAAAATATGTTTTATTCTATTGAAGAATTTTTACAGTTCTGTAACTCGATTTAATCACAATGTTATCGGTTTAGATATATTATTCTATTAGATTTTGACTTGTCCTATAACATATAAATAAATGTTTAATGTAAGGGAAAATGCTTTTCGTTTTGGTACACCATCAGTTTTGATACATCATTTTGACATGAAGGTCCCTTTAAAAGACTCTTAATAATTTCACTAGAAGTTCCTGGGAGAGCTGCCTGCAATAATAATATTGTTTGCACAATAATGCATTACTAATATTACATTTAAAATAATACTTACGTTAATAATTGTTTCAGAATTTTCAGATATATAAGTTTGTTTTTTTCGATATTGGATTAATGAGTTCATGCTCTTAATTTTATATTTTAATTCCTCTTGATTGGGAAAAATTTCTTAATTTTATCTTTTACTCAGAAATTGTTTTTTAGCAATGCTACAATTTTTCTTACGTTGCTTAGAACATTTTAAATTTTCATTATCGCAATCCCCAAAATATCTAGAGTTTGCAAATTTAGTTCTAAAATGATATGCTTGTAATTAGTTGTAATTGATATGTAACAAAATTGTAATTGATTTCTAACAAATTACAGTTTTTTAAAAAGTGTAATAAATTCATTTTCTAAGTGAGTCACCATTATTGTGAAGAATGAAGTTTCATATATTTTTTCCTCATGGAAAGTTGTTAGTATCGCTGAAGAAGAGAATTGGTTTTCAGAACAACTTGATTTTACAGAAGCCAAAAAGTCTGCACTTAATGTTGTGGAGGTAGAAGCTACAGATGTAGATGTCAAAGGCCGTTTAAAAATAAAATAAATATTATTTATTTGATGATAACCAGCTTCTTATTTATGTTCAATTCAATCAAAAATTGATGAAATCAACATACCTTACAAATTATTTTTTTTGTCAGATACTACACTTTGCATCGTAGGCGGTAATAATGAAATTGCGTTTGATTTTAAGGATCTGGTACCTCCAACTAATTCAATTTTAAAGTCAGTTTTATTAGACTGATTCGAAATCAAGAATATATTTATTAAAGAAACAATTAGCAAATTTGTAGAAGAAACTCAATTTTTTTCGATATCTTTAGAAAATCATTAAAAATCTTTAGAAAAATAAAAAAATAAAAACCCATAAAAAACGATGCTTCGCCTATGGTAAATCATACTACAACTACTAACACGTGATATGAGCAAAGAATAGTTTTATTGTACGGCTTTTTACACTATGGGTTTCACCCATCGTGAAGCACAAAATGTTATTGTTTTAAGGTTAAAACAATGTCGAACAAGCAACGAATTGTCAAATGCCAATGTCAATTTAATCGATTATACCGACACAACTCGAAGTTTATCGACGCTATTGTGAATTAGCCAGTCAACAATCGAAAACCATTAAAACATAAACATTTCCTTCCCAAATAATTCGGGCTTCAAACAAACTAGTCATGTTGCCTGTCTATCCTATATATGGTCGAAGATTAATACATATGCAGCTACCGTTAACCCTCAGATTTTATGTTACTGGCAGCTTTCAAATGCTTGTAGGACATTCTGTCGACAATCATAATTCTACAGCTTCTGGTATTATTACTCGAGTAACTCACCTGATTGCTAGACAAAAACCTAATTATATAGGCATGCCCAAAATTGAAGAGCAATTTCAAAAAGTTAAGCAAGGTTTTTACAAAGTTTTTGCGGGCTTTCTGAATGTGATTGGTGCCATCGATTGTACACATGTTGTTCTGTATGTTCGTTTCGTTTCGTTTCGTTTAATTGTTTTGTTGTGTACAAGAGATATAGAGAGATAGATTTTTGTATAACATTTTTAGTTTCGAGAAGTGGGGAGTTTTGTGTTCTTGCTCTGCTTTGGCGTTCACGAGCGTTCACGATCGTGGATAGAGTAGCGAGTGGGTCTTGATCGATCACGTGGGATTGGGACAAAAAACGGGTTTGAAGCCGCTCTCTCGCCTTGATCGTGAACGCTCCGCAGTTCGCTCGCTATATCGTTCGCTCGTTGTACTGTTCGCAATTTTTTCGCGTTTGCTAACCGCTGCATTTCTGCGAAAGTACCTGTTCCTTCTCTTGATTTCCTTTTCTCTTGATTTTCCAAACCACCGCTTTTCCTTTCTCTTTCGCTTCTTCAGCTTCGTTTTTCGTGTCGTACCTCCAGGACGAGGAGTAGCAGCGAGCTTAAGGCTGACAGCCACAGAACACCAAGGTAAGTGCACTAAATTTACTATTCGCCGTTTTTTTTCTTTTGCTTATTCTCTTTACTTTTTAGTTGCAAAATCGATCGGACTTTGCCGCATTAACACATGTTAAAATACAATCGCCAGGTGAAGAACAAGCCGCAGTTTCTCACAACAAAAAAGATACTTCTCCATTAACGTACAAGTTGTGTGTAAAACCCAATCAAAAGTATTACATATCGTTGCTCGATGGCCTGGTTCAGTTCATGACAGTACAATTTTTAATGACAGTCAGCTCAATGTTGACTTTCAGAGTGCTTCTTCATACGGCGATAGTTACTTGTTGGGGGATAGTGGTCACCCTTGTAAAAACTATTTATTAACACCATTTTTGCATCCAATATCGTAAGAACAACGAAATTATAATGTTTCACATATAGCGACACGAAACGTGATTGAAAGATGTTTTAGATTGTGGAAGAGATGATTTCCCTGCTTGGCTCTAGGATTAAGAACAAAACTTTCTAGAACATTAGTTGTAATTGTAGCATGTGCGATTTTGCACAAAATGGCAGTGAAACTAGGTTACGATGTTGTTTTTTAACCTTGAAGATAATCCACAAGAAGTAGTAGATGTAGCACAAATTAACTATAATAACAATTGCTGTTACAAATGCAGTGGTCGCAAAAGTTTTTTCAAATTAGTTTTTGTATTGCAACTATCATTTATGCACATAATAGTATTTATCCAAAACTGTCAGATAATGTGTTTGTTATTGATTAGAATTTAAATTATAAAGTAGGCCATAACTCACTAGTGGACAAAAGTAGTGATTTAAAGTATACTTTATCTCACTAGTGAGTGAAAATGCACTGATACTCACTATTTATTAATATATACTTACTCCTCTTTTGTCTTTCCAATATTCAAATTCTTGAAATTCTTTGTTATAAGATTTTTTGGACTTTTCCGGAATTAAACAAGCTGTGGCTTCGTTTGCTTCTTGTAAAATTTCGATAGGAATTTCACAATTCTCCATTTTGATGTATTCTTTTAGTAAACAAATTCGGTTTTCAACATGACAACCACAGTTTTCTGACAACCAGCCTTCTGTGATCAAAATTATCAATTTTCAAATAATGACGTTTTTCTAATTTAATTTATTATTTTAAAAATACGATTTAATAAAAGTTTTAGATAAAATTTTGTATTAAACACGTGAGTAATTACATATAAGTCACTCAAGAGAATTAGCCCACTCGCCCTTCGGGCTTGTGGGCTAAACTTTTCTTTCGTGACTTATATGTAAAATTACTCACTAGTCTAATAAATAACTATTGTACATATCGATTTATTAAGCCGTTTTGTTAAGAAAACTATTTCATCAATTATTTTTATTATTTTTTTTTTCTAAAAACTGTTTAAAGGTTGTTACAGAACACATGTGCACAGACTCGACCTATAAATACAGGCAATATATTTTAATAATAATTTATTAATTTCTTTATGCAATTTTACAGTTTCTAACCTTTTAATTTTTAAATCGATTTTATGTTATAACCTTTCTGCTTCATTATGCCTAGTTGCACCCAAGCATTTAAACTGATATTTTTTTTATAAAAATTGGTTGAAAATTTAGTGTTTTTGTTGAATCTGTGTGGTTTTTCATGTATCAGCCTCCATATTATTTTCTGATTGTGAAAGAATGTCAAAAATAACACCAAGTACGGGCTCGAGGATTGGTTGCTTGGATACTGGTACTGGTTCAATCTCAGGGTCAATATCTGGTTCAATATCAGGTTCAGGATGGTGGATTTAGGATTCTCAAACTCAAGGAAAAGACCAGATTCCAAATTATAATCCACATTATCGATAATTTTCATATTTTTCAATTAAAAATAAACCTAGAACTTGTACAAACTAAAAAAATATATAGTATATAAAAAGAATATCTACCATGATACTCTGCATTATCGTCATAATCATTAGGCTGCGGATGTACTTGGTTTTGCAAGAAACCAAGTAACGCTGCAGCCCCTTCTTTCAGCTGCGGTACGAAAGTGCCACCACCAGTTTTAAAAAGTTCTTTCTAAATTATATTGTATATTTTTCTCATTTAACTATATATACCTATTAGACTATTTACCTTATCGTGTGATGCTTGTTTTGCTGCAAGCTTTTGTTCATAGCTTTTCTTCTATAGTAAAGAAAATATTACATAACCATGATTTTGCTTGTCCAATGTTAAACTTACGTTCGAATTAGCGACAACTTTGCGATGCAAATATTTATTATTTTTGTACAGCATCCGCAACTGATGTGAATCTCGCGGACCACTTTGTTGTGATGCATTATACAGTTTTGTTACTTTATTCCAGGCTTCTGATTTTTGAGCAACGGAACTTCCATCGGTGTGCTTGTTTTGAAGTATGCAAGGATATATAAAATTGATAGGAATTATGTAAAAAAGAGGAACTAAAAATGTATAGTGATAGTAATAAGTGGATAGGTACTCGGTACAGAGCGATGTTTGAATTAATAAGGTTACGCATGACCATTAAGCTTGCATTTTAACATACGAATATATTATACATACTTTTTCACCAGTTCAATCTCAACATTTCCTTCTCCTGCGTGGTATAATTTTTTTCTTTTCGGCTCTCTTCTTGTTGTTTTCCATTTTAATACACTATTCTCAACTAAACTTAAATAAGAATATTTAAAAATCGAATAACGACAAATGTCAAAACAAGCTCTTCTTCTTCACACTTGCATGAGTTTAAAATCTCAGCTTATATCTCGGCTTTATCAAGACGATCAACGCATTCATCCTCATAATAATCTACTCGATATACTTTGATATCATCAGCAAAAAGAGTCAAGCTAGATTTAATAGGAACTTTAATATTGTTGACAAAGAGATTGACTACAAAAGGAGCATAGTGAGAACCCCGTGGTACTCCTGACGTCACATTATACTTTAAAAAAAAAACCCCTACCTTAACACTTTGTTGACAATTTTCAAGAAAACTTTTTATCCATCGCAACAACTGTGGGGAGATTCAAATAATATTTAGTTTAACCAATAGCAGTTTAAAATTGACCCTGTTAAAGGCCTTAGAGAAATCAGTGTATATAGCATCCACTTGACAATTTTTCTCCAATGCCTCTAACAACTCCACTTCAAACACAGCGAGATTTCTGACCGTTGACTTTCCCTTTGAGAAAACATGCTGTTAACGCATCAACAAGTCTTTACATTTCCAATTAACTTGATTGTAAACTATGCTCAAACAGTTTAGGAATAGCAGATTGATTGCAAACTTCTGTATAATTTTTGATATTGTTGCAACTTGCAAGATTAATGAATAGCAACAACCGGGCAAGGTCGCGAATATAAACGAACTACAATATTTTGTAAATAAAATAAATACTAAAACAAACCTTTCCGGATTGATCTATCCAAGAGGATATAAAAAGAAGATCATCAGTCAGAAGAGGCAGTTAGTCAATTAGTCGAAGACTCGACAGATCAGTACCATTCGCATTAGTCAATAATCACTAGATGTCAGTTGTACGAACAGTAGAATCAGTAGTTATAATTATTGAAGCGAGCATCGAAGCCAAAGCCATTTTAATGTTCTCCACCACGTACTACCTGGACTCCAGAGTGCTGATACCAATTTTATAAGTTTAATTTGAATAAACAGAGCTATCAAGTGAATCTCAATTGTGTTTTAATCGTAAGTGACAATAAAGAGAGAGAGAGAGAAGGAGAGAGAAATGTAATTAATTTTTTCTCAATTATATAAAGACTCCACTTAAAGAAAATGAACCAGTTACTACAATTTAATAAAACTATTTTTAAATTAAAATTAAAAAAAAAACTCCTTGAGGCAGAGCTGGCGTAAAAGGGGTACATTTTAAGCGATGCACCTTCAATATGATGTTCTACAGCTTATTCACCATTGGTGTGCAAAATGCAAATTAAATATTTTAATCGGGGTCTGAAAAATTTGCGCTACAAATTATTAAGTTGTCCTGTTTTGACCTTTCACCTCTTAATAAGAAGTATTTAATACTTATTTTTTTACCGCGTTCATGTCTTGGGGTACTCTTACAAGTGCACAAAGGTTTGTATTTTTAGAAGATCAAGTGGATTCACCGATTTGGCCATTTTTGGCATGTTTTTGACTCGTTGTGCTCAGATCTTAAAAAATTCTAAACTTTTTTCTTTAGTATTATCCTGCTGCTTAAGTGACGAGAAAAAAGAATAAAAATTTAGTTCCGATCCGTGCAGTAGTTTTCGAGTAGTGATTAAAGCAAAACCAACAGACATACAGTCCGACCGGCAGAAATGAGTGAATATGATTTTCGTGATCTACGCATTCTAAAATATCAAATAAAATTAAAATTTGTGTATGTCAATTTTTTCACTATTACAATACTTCCTCTACGACAGGAGTATAAATAAATATTGAAATAAACAGTGAACACCAATACTGAAAATCCGTTCAATCGTACCTAACTGAAACAGTTAAAAAAAAGTTTAAATATCAATGGGTATTTAAACTATAGTGGTGCCATTCTGTTCTGACATGTGGGTTCTCAGCTGATTCCACCTGAACCAAAATTGAAGACCATATAAAAAGTTTACCATTAGCGTAGTATACTTTCCAAGTAGCAGCGACACGCTAATGCAAAAATTAAAGATTATATTTATACGACGGCACTGAACGACAAAAAGACGAAAGACATACGTGCATGTAACTTCTTTGTCATTCACATTGATTGTATTCATAAAATCTGTGAAGTCATTTCGCAAGCTGGCATACATACATTCCTGTTAATGCTAGCATATACTATAATGCGCTGGCACAGCGTAGCAATAGACAAGTACGTCTGGCGCATTCTATACAATAGGTCAGTACATAGTCGACTTGACTATTGACTTTATCGCAATGTTTTATAATCGCAATGTTTTAAATACCCAAGTTTTACAAGTGCGAGGCGCGAGTGCAACAGGCAAGACTAGTTTGTGTTCGATTGACATTTAGTGCAATAATTGGTTGCTCCAAGGAGCTCAAAGCCAGTGTGGTGGTTAAGTAACATGGTGCCAACTAGAACTACTTTCAGTGCACATTAAACGAACAGAATATAAAATTTAGGAGAAGTCAAACGGCAAGCTTTAAATAGAGCCCAAAATCTTGGAGACCAATAAAATAAAGTTGTGAAGTAAAACGGATAACGGTTTGAAGTGTTGAAATTAAATGTGCAATTAATGGTGGGGTTTAACTATAGTATACCTATATAGTCTAGAAAAATAGGTTAAATGGTCAGAAAACTACTGCTAAATTTCAAAGTCTCATTAGTTTAAAGCGCGGTACAAACAATAATGCTCGCAATAATGGTAAGTTTTGGAATGCCAATAACATTAACAATCGGTTTAACCACATGACAGTTTTTTTTATTAATTAGTTAAAAATAGTTATATATTCAACGCTTTATAACTAACTAAAAACACAGAACTAAGTAACGAAAACCCATTTCAGCTGATCTCAATTTTATTCACTTTCTAAAACTACCATTAGATTGTACTACCATTAGAAAATGGTATATCGACTGGCTAAATATTTGGCTTCTAGTTCAGCTATTATTCACCGATGTCGCCACATTTTCAGATTTTAAATTTATAAACAATATCTAATCCTACGTGTATGACTGGTGTTCTTGGTGTATTATATCCTTGAAGGAAAAAAACGGAGACAAATCGCTGTATAGTGAAACCTATTCTGTTCTGACCTGTGGGCTCTCAGCTGATTCCGCCTGCACCAAATCAATTGAAGGCCATGTAAAATTTTTACCAGTAGCGTAGAATATCTTCCAAGCAGCAGCGACACGCCAATACAAAAATAAAAGATTATAATTATACGACGGCACTGAACGACAACAAGACGAAAGACATACGTGCGTGTAACTTCTTTGTCATTCACATGGATTGTATTCATAAAATCTGGGAAGTCATGTCGCAGCGCTGGCAGACGTACGTTTCTGTTATTGTTAGCATATGCTGTAATGCCCTGGCACAGCATAGCTATAAAAAAGTACGTCTAAGGCATTCGATACCACAGGTCAGAACGTAAACTACTTGACTTTACATAAAAATAGGACAAAAAGTGGTTCTAGAATAGTTACTATTGTACTGCAGCGCTATGTATACTCAATTCAAAACTCTTAGGAAGTCACACCATCAATAGTCATGACGTTTCATTGACTTCTGTGCCCAGGTACGTTCAGCACGAGGTATTTTTAATTGCAAAAATAGACCAAGTATGCAAATTCGAGTACTCATACACTACTCATTCACAAAACAAAAATAAACAAGCAAAAACAAGTAAAAAAATAATAACATAACCGTAGATTTCAGCTGTGACGTCCTAAGAGTTCTGAATAGCGTGTACGTCTGCTTGTTCAATATTGGTAAAGTAATTTTCAAACTAGCATGAACCGCAGAACAAATCAGGTTTGTGACGATGATAACAAACAAACAATATCGATGTCGTTCATTGATTACCTACATAAAATTACAACCAATTAAAAAGTGATGTTTTATTTACAAAATACCAGCCGTACCGCTCAGCGGCTTCGCCCTACGGCGGTACGGCTTCGCTTGTCGTTCTTTTAAAAAAATGAGCAGTTTCTAATACTAACATTTCTTTAATATTTAGCGGGTTGTTTCAGTCCATTAAAAAAAAATATGTTTTAAAAATTCTTGTTTAATTACTATTTGTATACCAAACTTCAACTTCATGTATATAATTTAAATTTCGGGGTTGTTTTCACTTGCTAGATGCAAAATTTTAACTGAGTATTAGTGTAATTTTACTCAAAATAATAAACGTGTTTTATTGACGTGTTTTGCCGTTTTTCAAAAGAGTAAGCGGTTTCTAAGATTAACATTTATTCAATATTTAGAGGGTTGTTTCAACCTCTTAAAATAATATACCTGTCTTATGACTTGTGGATGTCAATCACATACTTAATAAAATTCCTAACAGAAAAACAAAACGCTTTAGCAAGGCAAAGCATAATTGATATTGTTATTTTAGAAACGCCAAGTTCCAACGGAAACGTGAATTGAGATTCCCACCAATGCCAAACTTTGTGGCAACACTGTAGAGCGAATAGTAGGTGCGTACGAAATGTCCAACCGGTTACGGTGTGGAGTAAGTAGTTATTTTGGTCACGTGACTAAGGAGTTATTGATTTTTATTGATGGCTTGATCTTGCTTAAGCAGATAACTTTAAAATCAAAGTTCAGTTTCACTACGTTCCACTAGAGGGAAAAATTTAGCGAATGATCTCACCTTTTTAAGCAGGTGTTGCTTGAGAGCAGCACCTGCTGGATAGATTTTCGTCTGGTTATGTTTTTGGTGAAACCCCAGCCTAAATGACGAAAAGTCTTCAGGCTGTAAATATCTACATTCATCAATATATTAATATCTAACGCTAGTTAAAAGACTATTATCTGAAACAGCCTCGTCTACCAATTGACCTTTAACGAGCAATAGATTTCTGTCAACTTTACAAACATGTGTTTTTGAATGTCGTAGAAATGGTAACTAAGATCTAAACGAAAAAAAAATAATTGTTTATTAATTAATATCTTTAAATATTGTGAACTTTAATACATTCATGGAACTTACGTCAGAAAGACGAATACTTTATATTACATATATACAATACTTTATCCCAAAAAGCACGTTTCGAAGAAGGGGTAACTTTGTACATGTACTTAACTTCACGTAACTTTGTACTTTGAAGCATCTTTGCACATGTGTATATTAGAACTTTTGTATATAATTTGAAATAAAAAATCCACTGTTACTGTAAGGCAGGTTAATTATAAAATATCCTGTATAATAGTCAATATATAATATTTATAACAAACCTTGCAAATGCCTTGTTATTTAATTTATTATAAAATAAAGCAAAGTAAAATTATCCTAATGTGTTTATCCAATTATCCTAGTGCGAAGTATTACAATTAATAAGAATAAAAGTGAATTATTCTGTACATTACCTTTAAATTTTGGTGGACGTGCAGTGCCAAGTGAAATAAACTAATAATAGAGTGCGTCTGATTTAGAAAGTGCAGGTGAAAAAAAAATCATTTTAATTTTTAGCCAAATCTGACAACTAGCTGTTCATTTTTGACAAATCAAAACATAAATAATGAAGAAATTGTGGTGTGCACTATATGTTCTTGATGATTTTTATTAACTATCAGGTAAAAGTTAGCGATGCCATTTCAAAATGTAATAGCGTGGATACGTACACAACGATATGTTTTTGATTAGAAGTTATGACTGCATTTCATGCAGGATTGTGCAAGACTAACCATAATGGGGTTGCCAGTTGCGCTAGCAGGGCTGCTGCTCCTGGGTATGTAAATAACCCCTCCCACTTTCCGACCTGTTTTCTCTCTCTTATTTGTCAGTGCCGGCTGCCGCCTCCAAACTTTGTGATTTCCTTTACGCCCCCGCTCTTTAACGCACTACAAACGTTTTGCAAAATCTAAATGTTACCAATGTCTTGACATTCAAAGAGGTAATTAAATTTACTTGTTTAAAATGTATTCTGATTTATATTAAATATATTTAAATCCGTTTTATATAACAAGATATAGAATAGCGGCTAACGTCTAAGATTAAAATTTAAGGAACAGCGAAAACAGCTTACAAGAAAGTTGCGTGCGTATAGAGCAGTATTCCAATATAAGAATACGCACTTTTAACAATTTAACGCAATTTAACGCATTTCGCTTGCGATTCAACGAGGAAATGCTACAAGCATAATGGGAACGCTTCCTCATTGCCTTTCTATGGAAGAAATTTCTTATTTACCTTAGTTTTTTTTCTGTTTTTTTTTTGATGTTATTTATTTATACAACTTGTTTTAATAAATTCAATACAAAATTACTAAAATAATTTTTTTTTAAATACTTGTTTTAATAAATTTAGTACGAGAAAAAAAAAGTATAAGAATATACTGTAATTTAAAGTTAACCAATGGAATTTTTGATGCTTTTGTCGTAGGTACTACAAATACGTAAATTCCTCAATCGATTCGATAAACTTTCTATTAAAGCCATACATTGCTCTACAACACAAACACAATTCTTAAACAATCAAAAAAATCAGCTGCGTGCCATGTTGAAACTGACTTTTCCCACGACCACATACGAAAATCATAGTTTCCGTACAAGAAACATACGACAAAAGCATGCACATTCATTCGGCCGTGCGATATTATATCGCACGAGTAAGCTGTGCGTTAAGGCTTTGACCGACTTGGCAGAGGCCTCTAATCCCAGCCAATGAAAAATTTGCATTTACTAGTCGTATTATCCGAGGAAAGCAAAAGGTAGCAAAAGGTACATATTTTACTTTCATTAAATCTTAAATTTTAAATATTTTTTTTAATTATTATTTGGTCGTGGGAAAAATAGCGTACATAACTCGCTGGAAAGTGACTTAACACACCCGTGGGTTGCCGTCGTCAACTTCTACTCCGTACAAGAAACATACGACGAAAGCATGCAATATCATTCGGCCGTGCGATATTATATCGCACGGGTAAGCTGTGCGTTAAGAATTCGACCAATAGCGTGCGACTTGGCAGAAGCCTCTGCCAGAAGCCTCTAGTCCCAGCCAATGAAAAATTTGCATTTACTAGTCGTATTATCCGGGGAAACCAAAAGGTAGCAAAAGGTACATATTTTACTTTCATTAAATCTTAAATTTTAAATATTTTTTTTTTAATTATTATTTGGTCGTGGGAAAAGTAGCGTAAACATAACTCGCTGTAAAGTGACTTAACACACCCGTGGGTTGCCGCACTCGGCCTAAAGGCCTCGTCAACTTCTCCACTCGTGTGTTAAGCGTCACTTTCCGCGCTCGTTATGTAATATACTATTTCCCACGACCACATACAAAAATCATAGTTTCCGTACAAGAAACATACGACGAAAGCATGCAATATCATTCGGCCGTGCGATATTATATCGAACGGGTAAGCTGTGCGTTAAGGATTCGACCAATAGCGTGCGACTTGGCACAGGCCTCTGCCAGAAGCCTCTAGTCCAGAAGCCTCTAGTCTTAACGCACAGCTTACCCGTGCGATATCGCACGGCCGAATGATATCCAATAAAAAATTTGCATTTACTAGTCGTATTATCCGGGGAAAGCAAAAGATAGTCTAAAAAATTGAAAATTGCCTCATTCTCATATTGATTGTTACATATTTTTTTTACTGATTTATATTTATTTTATTTTTTGTTACATATTAAATATTTTTTTTAATTATTGTTTGGTCGTGGGAAAAATAGCGTACATAACTCGCTGGATAGTGACTTAACACACTCGTGGGTTGCCGCAACTCAACTTCTCCACTCGTGTGTTAAGCGTCACTTTCCGCGCTCGTTATGTAATATACTATATAAGCATGCGCACATAAGATATCTCATAAAAACATTGCCTAATGTCAAAAGCATGTAATTTGCTCCAACAAAAGTGAGAATTATTCTTATTTATCGGATCATGTATTTTTTTATTTTGTATCTTATCCAGTAAAATTACAGTATTTACATTAAGTGATGTTAAAAATGCACCCACAATATCATCGGTTTATTAAAAATACATTCCGTTTGATTCACTAGCCACTCTAAACCGCCTACTTCTCGAACGCAGGTATTTAATGGAGTAAAAGTCGAGCAAGAACGGGTATTAATTTTGCTGTTTGTTTTTTCATTTTTTTTTTTTAGGTTATTATTGGTAATGAGCATAAACTCAGCTTAAAGCTTGATATAGTGAAACCTATTCTGTTCTGACCTGTGGGCTTTCAGCTGATTCCGCCTGCACCAAATCAATTGAAGGCCATGTAAAATTTTTACCAGTAGCGTCACGCCAATACAAAAATAAAAGATTATATTCATACGACGGCACTGAACGACAACAAGACGAAAGACATACGTGCGTGTAACTTCTTTGTCATTCACATTGATTGTATTCATCAAATCTGGGAAGTCATGTCGCAGCGCTGGCAGACATACGTTCCTGTTATTGTTAGCATATACTGTAATGCGCTGGGACAGCGTAGCAATAAAAAAGTACGTCTAGCGCATTCGATACAACAGGTCAGAACGTAGTCGACTTGACTTTAGCTAAGATTATTCCGCGGTAATAACTTTTAGGAGAACAAAAAGGATGTAAAAATCAGGGAGAAAGAAAACAGTAGTAAAATATGTCCCACTCTGAACTAATAAGTAGCAAAAAAATTATATTCGTTGTTTAAAAATTGATATTGAAAGTATTGACTCGCGTCTGTGGCTAAACTAAATCATTGTGAAAGTATGGGTGTTGTAAAAGGTGTTCATTAGTTTAAAAAAATGCAGGTTTCAAAACATCGAACATAGGATGGATTTAAATCTATTTTGGTTCCTTTCTTTAGACATGAAGTCATGGTTTGGTAATTTTTGCAAAGTCATGGATGAATTTTCTGTAGCATCCTAAAAGACCCAAAAATACTTTTATTTTCTTTGTGGTTTTTGGTATTGGGAATTTTTTTAAGAGCGTGCTGCCATATAATTGAAAATAAGGAAAGTGCATTTAATAATTAATTACAAGAAAACTAAAAATATTTTTTACTTTTTGTCATTAGTAACTGATTATTGCGTTTAGTCTTAATTAATATTTTTAATTTATATTTCATGAAAAAATTGGTCATAAATTTTGATCATCAAAATTTATCTATTTAACGAAAAAGAATTCTACCTGTATTGGGTTCAGCCCATTGGGGAGAGAGGGCGACACTTGAAAACAATGGGCGTCAACGACTTTCCACAAGTTGCGGGAATTACAAAAATAATATTATTTGTATTGTATTGAGTATCCTTATAATATCATATTATAAGAATAAAAAATATTTTTTAATATGAATTTTTAATATGATTTTATCTTTATTGTCAAGAACAATCGGCTATGGACTTTCGTCTTTCTGCCACACTATTGTATTTGCACTGAATTTTATAAATAAATAGATAGCAAAGCTGACCCAGGAGAATGAAACAAAAAATATAGGTTTATTTGCCGCTAATATCGTTCTAATTATTTATTTTAATTCAAAAATTTACTTATTGTTGTTTTTGAAAAAAAAACAGACTTTCCTAGTTTAATAAAAAGCTAGCAAAGCAAACAATCAAAAGTCATCCGATTTAAAAAAGATTTTCTGATGCTTCTTTGTGCCACTAGGTGTTACTTAATTTCTCTAATTAGCGGCAAATAACCAGATATATTTTTATTTATTCTGCTGGGTCTGCTTTGCCAGTTTAACACGCGTTTCAAAATTTCAGTTTTGTTAATGCTTAAAATTTGTTGAACAATCAAAAACAATGAAACATAGTTATTTTTAAAGAATGAATCCAATTGCAAAAATCCAAACGCCAATTGAAAATAAAATCGGTCATATAAAATTAATTAATGCCGAATAATTTTAAATAATTAATATAATTATTAATGCCGAATAATTTTATTTTTATGAATATGGCCTTGGAATTTTTAAAATACACTGTATTAGTGATGACGTAGCCACGAAATTTTTGTTGGGGTAAATCTGACTATTGAGTCAAACAAACAACTTTCAATAGGAAGTGTCAATAGTATCAACCTACATCGAACATTCATATTAACGTTTTAAAAAGGTTTATGTTCAGTTTAAAGATGTTTACTTGCTAAATTGGTTTAAGGTAAGTAAACCAATTGATATTGATTGTTTGGTTAATGTCTTTATTCAACGTTTTTATTTTGATTTTTAATTCATCGACGCATTCGACGTAAGTCGATTTTCGATCTAGTTGTTTGTGTGACCCAGAAGTTTGATTTACTCCATTCAAAAATACGTCACACTAATACAGCGCATTGTTGTCTCGTGATTCTGTAGCCACATAACAATAGATAAACACTGAACTTCGCCAAATCACGGCTTGACTCGTTGAATCTACATTTCAGAAATTTCACAAAATTTACAAATAACAACTCAAAACTCAACTTACAAAAAATCCTCATCGACGTTTCGACTAAGACATTGTTTCCACTAAGCTTCGTAAGAAATTTTGGGTTACAAATTTTTTGTAAAAAAAAAATTCATTTCGAAACAATGCCTCAGAAAGTTCAATCTTTAATCCAGGCCAGAGGAGGGCCTATACGTTATTAGTGTCATTCAAGAGATTTTAAACCAGGTGGACAAGTGGTGCAATTGTGGTTTGTGGATTCTGAAAGTATAACTTTGTTTTCCTTTGATGTTTCATCTTAAAGCTCCAGTCATAATTTAATAAGTTATTTAGTTAAATGTTGTTATATTGTTAAATAAATATTGTTATATTGTTAAAAATTTTAATTTTTAAATGTTGTGTTTTATAGCATTTCTTTTTAATTTTATTGTTGATCTTTTAGCTATAAATTGAAGCAAGTTGCACCATAATTAAGGCTCCCTTAGTCGGGTGTTTGCAACCAGTAATGCACCAAAAAATTTAATGTGAAATAAATTTATATTAGCGTTTGTCGATCTTTTGTTATCAAAACATGTTAAAAATAATAAAGATATACTTAGTGTGCACTAGTGCAACCTATTGAAAATATTCATTATAGTTTATTGCGCGCAGGAGCTAGGACTTTTCATTTCGCTAATAGATAAAGGTTTTGTGCAGTTAACACCATATTGTTAAAGTTTACTTATACATTTATTTATAACTTGTTTTTTCACAATAGCCAATTTTGCCGAAAATCTGATTGAACACAACATTTAACCATTTTTGACAGCTGACGGTTTAGATATGTCACTGTCAATTGTCCTACCTTGCGGCAACGCTCGTACAAAACATTGCCGCAAGGTAGGATATGGTAAAACTTCAGCCTTAAGTTATTTAGGCTAAAAGTTTGACACTTTTCTTTACCGAAAATTTGATTGGGGGCAACATTTCCAAATTTTTGACAATTGACATATGTCACTCTCATTTGTATTACTTTGCGGCAATGTTTTGTTCTTAGGTTTGTAAGCGTCATCGCGATTATAACGGAAAGCTGCCTTTCGTTGGTTATTCAGGGAGAGAGGTATAGAAAATGACCGGCAGAGAGCCAACGGGAGAAAGGAAGAATAAGGGCATTCTGGACTGAGACGGGCTAGCGTGCGCATCTTATAGTTGTTGAATTTCAGTTGAATGATTAATTTCAACTGATTAAAAAGTTTACAGGTTTCTTTTGGTTGTTTAGGCTCAAAGTTTGGCACTTTTCTATACCGAAAACTGGATTGAGGCCAACATTTGCCAATTTTTGATAGCCGAAAATTCACATATGTCAGTTTCTCTTGTCCTACTGTTGTCTTACTGTCCTGTTGTTCTTGAAATATAAATTTTATTTAAGATAATTTGAACTTAGAATTACTTATATTATATTTTAATAAATCATAGTTATTAACTTAGTGTAAAACTTAAAACTTGCTTCAAATAAATTTAAGTACTTTGTACTATTGAAAACTTATTTGGCGCAGTCGGTAAAATAGTCGACATTTTTGTGCATCGAGCAAACTAACTTTCGTTTTTACGATTAATCGGCTATCGAACTAACTGTTGTGACGGATTGACCCTTCACAAATCAAGAAATCCAGTCTATCGAAGACCTGTCAACAACCTATTTTTTATTGAAAACGGGAACACCTCATTCATTCTGCGAAGAACAACATTGGAGAATACCGAAATCGCTGATTCTTTGGAATATTCTTTGCGGCAAGAAAAAATCGACTATGTGCAAGATCACTTTCATTTTGATGTAAGTACATTTTATTGCAAATAAAGGACTACATACCACTCAAAAATCTTTTTGATACTTTGACTATTACTTCGTCTTCAAGTAATCATATAATACCCACAGAACCAGATAATTCTTCAGATTCATCTGAGCCAAATACGACTTCTTTTTTGAATAGAATAAATAGATAGATAGATAGAATAGAATAAATAGATTCAAATAATTCAAAATTTATTCAATATTTTTACAGTGAATTAACATAATATGGTAATTTACTGGAATTACTAATTATATAATTCTTCCTGAAAATAATCTTAAGATTTTAATTGATGCTGGGTCAACTAAATCATTTTTAGAGCCAAATATTGTGTTTAATTTGTACCCAAATTTAATTAAATATGACCTCTTTATTGTTTCAACTGTTTTCCAAAAATCTACACACACGCACAGTGCATTATTGCCAACCTCAGATCTATTTAAACTACCTAATACATACCTAAAATTCTTTTTATTTAAATTTCATGACAATTTTAAGTTAATTGGATTAGACAACCTAAAATATTTACAGGCTCAATTAGACTTTAATAAAGGATTGTTGTTCTAAAACTTATAGATATCCGTATACATATACACAAAAAAGAAGTCGAAAATCAGATTAACAAAATGTTTGGTAATGAAATAATTAGACCTAGTAATTCACCTTGGCCATCGCCTATTTGGATAGTTCCAAAGAAGGTGGATGCGTCGGATGAACAAAAATGGCGCGTCGTTGTAGACTATCGGAAATTGAATGAAAAAACTATTGATGATAAATATCCACTACCTAATATTACAGACTTATTAGACAAGTTGGGTAAATGTCATTATTTTACCACCTTAAACTTAGCTAGCGGGTTTCATCAAATTGAAATGAACAAAGAAGAAATCGAAAAAACTGCCTTTAATACTGAAAACGGATACTATGAATTTCTTAGAATGCCGTTTGGGTTGAAAAATGCTCCTGCTACATTTCAAAGAATTATAGATAATATTTTGCGCAAAGTCACAGATAAGGTTATATACAGATGTGCCATGGTATAGGCTCGGGTATAGGGCCATATGTTTCGCATATTTGATATTGACAACGCTCGACAAGAGATGGCTTTTTTTAGTTCAACGCCCACCACGAGGATCGCTGTTCCTGTAGAATGGAATGTGTATCGTATGGTAGATGGCGTTGCAAAATAATAAAATACTCTAATAACTTAAAATGAAATCATCGTCATATGACCCAAACCACACCCAATCAACCAATTAATACACACAACTTCTCCACAACTCTATTGATACAACTCTATTGATACTATTGTATTTTCCACATCATTACAAGAACATGTTGATAGATTAAAATGTGTATTTCAGCGATTAAGGGAAACAAATTAAGAAGAAAAAAAACAGTCAAATAAGTCAGAATTTGTATGTAAGGAAGTAGCATATTTAGGACATACGGTTACCCCTAATGAAGTAAAACCTAGCCCTGATAAGATTAACGCTATAAAAAACTACCCAATACTAAAAACAAATTAAAGGATTTTTGAGATCGCTAGGATATTATAGGAGATATTATCATTAATAATTTTGCAAAATTAACAAAACCACTCACCAAATGTTTGAAAAAAAAGTGCTAAAATAATTCATAACGAAGAATATAAATCTTGTTTTAAAGAATGCAAACAACTACTTATAGTCAAACCGTTTTCGTTCTGAGCCCTGGGTTCCCAGCTGATTGCGCCTGCATCAAATCAATTGAATGCCATGCTAAATTTTTACCAGTGGCGTAACGCAGAAATTTTTGTTTCGGTTGTATTACAAATTTATTCAGGGAGTAATCTAACAAATAGCATTTGTCATTTGTGTATTGAAAATTATCTCAATTGTACGGGATTTTTAATTAGATTTCATTAGGTAAGGATATAAATAATAAGTCTATTGACTTTTTCAAACTCATTTATGTTAACTATAATCTACTAGTGCATAATAATGATTTATAACCAAATATATAAATTAATAATATTTAATATAACTAAAATAATAAATTATTAAAAAAATAATAAGAACTTAACAAATTATAATAACAACTGTAAACTATTTAAACGGACTATAATTAATTAACAGTTATAAAATAGCAGGTATAGGAACAAATAAAAATGTATGTTGTTAATTGGCTTGGACGTTTCGGTAACAACAATGTTAGCCAAATAACAACATCCATTCGTCAATAAAAACGCTGCTAAACCGTGCTTTCGCTAATGTTTAAAGCCGCGGCTACACGCTACAACAATTAAAAGGATCCGTGTGAAACAGATAGGTATCAAACATGTTACAACTTACCTCTACAACAGCATGATATGAAATTAAAGGACCTTGATTCCTTTCTTCCAGGGTGAAATAATGAATTAAAGAGGCAATCATGCCCCTTGATTGCGAATTTAATCGCTTGCCCGGCATTTTTAAGTTGATTTGGCGTTTAGTTCTGAAAAGAACTGATTTTTTTCACAGAATCAAAATCAATTATTAAAACGTGTTCAAAATACTCAAATAGAGAAAAACGCACTGGAAAAATGGTTATACCAAACGAAAAAGTCACAAAACCAAAAGCAAATATTTGAGCGACGGTACTGAACGACAACAAGACGAAAGACATACGTTCATGTAATTTCTTTGTCATTCATATTGATTGTATTCACAAAATCTGTCAAGTCATGTCGCAGCGCTGGCAGATATACGTTCCTGTTATTGTTAGCATATACTGGAATGCGCTGGCACAGCGTAGCAATAAAAAAATACGTCTAGCGCATTCGATACCAGGGACCAGAACGTAAGCAACTTGACTATATTAATGAACCAATATTACAGTATCCAGTTTTTTCAAAGCCATTCAATTTAACAACAGATGCCAGTAATGTAGCATTAGATGCGGTACTTTATCAAGGACCTATCGATAAGAACCTTTCAGCAGCATACGCATCACGTACCCTAAACGACTGTGAACAAAATTATAGTACAAGAGAAAAAGAATTGTTAGCAATAGTGTGGGCTACAAAATACTTTAGATCTCACCTTTTTGGCAGGAAATTTAATATCAAAACAGATCATAAACCACTTCAATGTCTTTTTTCACTGAAAGAACCTAATTCTAAATTAGTTAGATGGCGCCTCAAACTAGAAGAATTTGATTATAACATTTCACATAAAAAAGGAAAATCAAATTCAAATGCTGACGCACTATCTCGTATTGAATTACATACAAAATTAGTAAAACAAACAGAATGTCCAGAAATTGACAAACTATCAACATTAGCCCAAGATAGATGAGAATGAAACTGGCAACACTAACGATAATCTAACAATTCACTCTAATAGGGAAGAACACCCAACTGTAAGCATCCCAATTTCGGAAACTCCCGTCAATTATGGCCGTAATCAAATACTTATAAATTCCGTACTCCTTCTTTGCCGAGACATTAAAAATACTATTTGGAAACAAACAACGGATAACCATCCAAATTTCAAAAAATATTTTAAATAGATATAATTAATTTTATCCAATCATAATGTAATCCCAAATACTACATATCATTTGTTTTTTGAAGATAACATTTTTGAACCATTTTGCAATTTATTTGAAAGAATTTTAAATGGACATCCCTTAATTTAAAAAAATGCACTATCCAATTGATTGATGTAACAAATGAATACGACATTATACGACAAAATTGTCACGAAAGGAATTGTAATCATCGAGGAATATAAGAAACAAAACAAAGAATCAAAAAAATTTATTACTGCCCCATTCGTAAAAATCTGTTCAGACATATATAAACAATTGCAAAATTTGCCAAAAAAGTAAATACGAAAGAAATCCAATAAATGATTAATGAATAATGAATATTATTTAATTAATTTAATTAATGAATATTACTCCTACTGCAGACAAGCCTTGTGAGATAGTACATATCGATACATTCACACTAGAGCAAAATAAATTTTTAACAATTATCGATACTTTTTCAAAGTACTCACAAGCATACTTAATAACATCCTTACTTTCCACTCAAATTGTTGACAAATTGATAGTATTTTTTTCTCATCATGGAGTCCCTAAACAAATTATAACTGATTATAACTGAAAATTAAAAAACTCTCCAAATCAAACACAATCTAATAGTCCATGGATATCGTCAATGGTCACATTAATAATGAAAACCCATTTGATATAGATTTTAAAAGTTTAAGGCATCTTTTGTTGAAAAAAAATTATCGTGTATTTAAAAATGCTTTTTAAATTTTATCTAGGAAGCAAATTTGAATATAAATGATTGTAAAATATAGGTCCTAACCTAATTTCAATGAAATTAACTGATGATGATAAGTAAAATAAGTTAAAATTACTACTGGAATCCAAATTTGAAAGAAATCCGAGAATTTTAACTATAAAAGGTATATTAAGGGTTGAAGTTGTAAAATAAGGGGTCGTACATTATTTTTAATTAGATTATTTGTAAATATGTTTGCAATGTGTAGTAGAAACCAAATATGAAGAAAATCCGAACTGTATGACTCAAACGGTATAATTGGAGTTAGGGGGTGTGTAGTAGGGGGCGAAAATTATTTTATTTTTCACTTAGCTATTATTTGTTTTTTATATCCCTCATTTTAGATATGTAAAAAAGTCCATGACACCCTAGATCATTAAGAGCGGGCGTTATCATTATGCCCGCTCATTATGCCCTCTCATTATGCCCTCAAAAATCTATTGAAAAATTAAATAAAATGCAATTCGGTTGAAGAACTTTAATATTAATTAATAGTTATTTATGTACCTAGGGTGATATAGTAATAATTCCCCATTAGCTTTTTGAGCTCTCTCTGCTACAATTTCTGGAATTTCTTCATTCATTGTTGCGAATTTGTCAAACGCGTTCCACTACACTTCAAACGTCTCGCTAAATACGCTAACTAAATAAATGAATAGCGGTAACTCAGACTATAAAAAGTAGTCAAGGAAACGTCATGCTATTTTCAAATCCACATTCAAAATTCTCAATTTAAATCCCATTTATGTGTTTAGAGTGAAAAATAAAACGTTGTATGTACCACGGGTGATATAGGATTCTTTTTACCCTTGTGTGACTTTCATCCCTCGGGCCAGAGGCCCTCGGGATGAAATTCGTCACCCGCGGGCAAAAAGATCTCTATATCACCCTAGGTACATAAATAACTATTATTCACAATCGTTATTGTAATGTTGTGATTACCAACGATTTAGAGGTCGGGAAGTTGAACATTACATACCTAGGTTCGTAATACTGTCAAATAATAAATATGATTGTTTGACACTTGCAACAGTAGAATTTACACAAGTATTTAATGTATTTCGCTATTTCCACACTTTTAATTACATATAAAGATTAATCTAGTCCAACAGCACAACAAATTAATGAACTATCGTAAAAAACAACACGCAACACTGTATTTTTGTTTTGAACTGGAGTTTTGACAACTGCAATTTCACTCCAGATTTGCTGATCGAAAAGTGCATTTCCACCACGGTCGAAAATGTGTTTTTATTCATACATTTTTAATTATTTTTTTGATAATAAATTGTTCGATTGTGAATAAAATAGTATACATACCTCGGTGGGAATTTCATTACAGCCTCGCGCTTATATCTGACCTCGAGGCTTCGCCTCTCGGTCAGATATTAGCCCTCGGCTGTAATGAATATCATTCCCAACTCGGTTGTAATATACTATTATTTTTCACTTAGCTATTATTTGTTTTTTATATCCCTCATTCTAGATATGTAAAAAAGTCCATGACACCCTAGATCATTAAGAGCGGGCGTTATCATTATGCCCGCTCATTATGCCCTCACATTATGCCCTCAAAAATCATACAGTTTTGACAACATTTTTGTTCGTCCAGTCCTCAAATTTTTTGTATTCGTTGTCGTAAACTGCTCTAGACTTTTTGGGTAATAATTCCCCATTAGCTTTTTGAGCTCTCTCTGCTACAATTTCTGGAATTTCTTTATTCATTGTTGCGAATTTGTCAAACGCGTTCCACTACACTTCAAACGTCTCGCTAAATACGCTAACTAAATAAATGAATTGCGGTAACTCAGACTATAAAAAGTAGTCAAGGAAACGTCATGGTATTTTCAAATCCACATTCAAAATTCTCAATTTAAATCCCATTTATGTGTTTAGAGTGAAAAATAAAACGTTGTATGTACCACGGGTGATATAGGATTCTTTTTACCCTTGTGTGACTTTCATCCCTCGGGCCAGAGGCCCTCGGGATGAAATTCGTCACCCGCGGGCAAAAAGATCTCTATATCACCCTAGGTACATAAATAACTATTTAATCACTCATTTTGTAAATATATATAAAATAGCTGATTGAAAACGGTTGATGGTTACGCTGACATTTAACAGCCAAAACACGGTCTATTTTTGAACAATTAATGTGAAGGGCAAACTGGCTTCAAAGGCTTATTTTCAGGGGATGAAACTTTCACCAGCATTTTCTTCAATATATACCTAATATGTATTCCAAATTTGGTTCAAATCAAATATTCCTCCTGGCAGGTATTCACGATACAACTTATATGCATTTTTACAACATTTTGATCCTTCAACCTTTAATAAAAAGACAACCCTTTAAAAAACTCCAATTTTTTTGAAAGCATTCACTACTTGGGCTATACACAATACATATGTTCAATATTTGGTCAAAATCGGCCCGCAACTTTAGAAGATTAAGTGGATCCACCGATTTTGCCATTTTTAGCATGTTTTTGGCCTATAACGCGCAGGTCTGAGATTTTTTAAACTTTTTTACATCTATATCATCTATGGGCAGGTAGAAAAAAAGGAAGCAAATTATGTTTAAATCGGGTCAGTAGATTCCGAAATATAGTGGTTTAAAGAAACGAACAGACCGACTGACAGATATTGCGCAAGTTACGAGTATGTTATAATAGATAAAAAATAAATGATTGAAAAGTTTATAGACCAAATATCTTTGCTTTTGCTTTGGTTAAACCCACTGAAAAAAATGCCGACATCTTTTTGATAGAGCATTTAATTACCAACAATTTACTTCTGAAGTTTTTATCATTTAAATTTAATATTTAAGGTGCTACAGCCCGGTAAGCATCAATCTACTTCTCTGTATCTCATCACTAAGCATAGAGATATAAAAAGTTGGCCCTAATATAAAATATAATAAATTTCATTGCAATTGGACCAATAAGTACGTCGCTACGTCAATTCAGAAGTACTACTTTTCCATTTAACCGTATACCGATAACTAAATTTATCTTGATAAATGAGTGAAAGATTTTTTTTTTCCAAAAATTGTTTCATAATCTTAACATTTTTCAACTCAAAAGAGTGAACATTTTACTCATGTGAGAAAATAATATGTATATTGTGTTGCATAAATACGGGTAAATATGGGCATAAGAATGATAAATCAAAACAAGGCATAGTTAATTACAAGCAATAAAAAAAAATCGCTTTAGCGATTTATTCATGCCATTTCTGCTCGAGATATTTCAACAAAACATTCGAAATAAAACAAAATTATCGGACGAAAATTGTATCTCGTGTGTATTCACCCCCAAAAATTTGTTAATATTGTTGATCGATTGTGGAAAAAATATTGTTTAGCACACGTGAGCAAAGTCCTTTTTTCATTCGTCCAGTTGTCACACTCGCTACCTCGCTTCACTCGTGCGCCCACTTCTAGACTTAACCCGTAAGAAGTTAGCCCCAAAACTCAGCCCTAAAATCTTAAATTATTTATAACTTTCTTGTTAAGCTAGCTACAGATCTGAACTATACCTTTTTGGAAAGCTGACAACAAGGCCTAAATATAAAAGTATCAGAAATGACCATGAAGCAATTATAAATCGCTTTTTTTTATAATTAAAATTATTAAAACCGGACATTTGCTATAATTAATAGGTGACTTGTTTTTTTAATTTTTTTTTAACATTTGTGTATTCGGCGATAGATAAACTTTCGGAAACAGTTAAAATTTTAATCCTGTGTTTAGTATTAACCGAGATATCATCAAAAATGCGATAAAATTTGTTATTATTTCAATGTAATCGGACATTCTGAATAATATTTATTTCAAAAGCCATTTACAAAAAAAAATTACAAATTACAATAGAAGAATAATGCTAAATTCAAAATCCGTTAAATTTATCATTCTACTCCAACTAATAAAAAAGTTATTAGCAATCGGACATTTCCAGCCCCAAAACTTATAATTATAAATTATTTTTTTTTTATTAATTGTCGGATTTTATTCAACGAGGTGTCATTTGATAGATATTGATGAGTAGAATCCAAATTCGTAACAAGTATTATTGTGAGAGAATTTTTACACGAGTTATTAGCAATCGGACATTTCCAGCCCCAAAACTTATAATTATAAATTAATTTTTTTATTAATTGTCGGATTTTATTCAACGAGGTGTCATTTGATAGATATTGACGAATAGAATCCAAATTCGTAACAAGTATTATTGTGAGAGAATTTTTACATGAGTTATTAGCAATCGGACATTTCCAGCCCCAAAACTTATAATTATAAATTAATTTTTACTTCTCTCGTAGAGGAAGTATTGTATTCATGAAAAAAAAAATTTCTCCAAATTTCACTTTTTTCTACTTTATTGAATGCGTAGATTTCGAAAATCATATTCACTAATTTCCGTCTGTCGGTCTGTCTGTCGGTCTGTCGGTCTGTCGGTCTGTCGGTCTGTCGGTCTGTCGGTCTGTTCGTTTCTTTAAACCGCTATATTTCGGAATCTACTGACCCGATTAAAGCAAAATTTGCGTCCTTTTTTTCTACCTGCCCATTGATTAGGTCAAAGAAAAAAAAGTTAGGAAATTCTCAAGGACCTGCGCATTATTGGCCAAAAACATGCCAAAAACAGCAAAATCGGTGCATCCACTTAATCTTCTAAAGTTGCAGACCGATTTTGACCAAATAATAAACATATGTTTCGTGCATACCCCAA
This sequence comes from Cryptophagus acutangulus, assembly GCA_963556235.1. Classification (NCBI taxonomy): domain Eukaryota; kingdom Metazoa; phylum Arthropoda; class Insecta; order Coleoptera; family Cryptophagidae; genus Cryptophagus; species Cryptophagus acutangulus. Next base: position 87,343 of record CAUVYR010000012.1, read on the forward strand.
GTGGTGAATGCTTTCAAAAAATCTGTAGTTTTTTTAAGGGTTGACTTTTTATTAAGGGTTGAAAGGTCAAAAAGTTGTAAAAATGCATAAGTTGTAACGTAAATACCTGCCAGGAGGAATATTTTATTTGAACCAAATTTGGCATACATATTAGGAATACATTGAAGAAAATGCTGGTAAAAGTTTAAACCCCTAAAAATGAACCCTAGTGGCCTGTTGGGTCTTTAAATTAATTGTTCAAAAGTTAGCGGTGTTTTTATTCTTATATGTCAGCATAACTCACCATTTTCCGTCAGTAATTTTATATATTTTCACATATTGAGTAATTAAAAATAATTTACGACCCTAACTACACACCCCCCACCCCCCAAATATACAGTTTGAGTTATATGGATCGGATTTTCTTCATATTAGATTTCTACTATACATTTAAAACAGATTTACGAATAATCTAATTAAAAATAATATGCGACCCTTATTTTACAACTTCAACCCTTAACATACCCTTTACTGTCAAAAAGTTCGGATTTCTTTCAATTTTGGTAGTAGTAATTTTAACATATTTAACTTATCATTACTTAGTTAATTTAATTGAAATTAGGCTAGAGCTACATTTTACAATTGTAACCCCTAATACCCCCCTCATAGTTAAAATTGTCAGATTTATTTAAATTTTAGTATATAAACGAGAGAAGTACTGTGGAATCTCATTTCCAGCGAATTTTTTATTAATTGTCGGATTTTATTCAACGAGGTGTCATTTGATAGATATTGACGAGTAGAATCCAAATTCGTAACAAGTATTATTGTGAGAGAATTTTTACACGAGTTATTAGCAATCGGACATTTCCAGCCCCAAAACTTATAATTATAAATTAATTTTTTTTTATTAATTGTCGGATTTTATTCAACGAGGGGTCATTTGATAGATCTAAATATATATAGATAGAGTAGAATCCAAATTCGTAACAAGCATTTATGTGAGAAAAAAATGACAAAATAATGTTTCAAATAGTAAACTTTTATAAAAAATAAAAACATATTCATAAAAAACATACAATATAATAATGTAATAAAACGAAACATATAATAAACTTTTTTTTAAAAATATAAACAAATTTCTAAAGTATATTCAAAATAAAAATGTAATAACAAGGAACATGTACTTGTAGATATGTATATTCACATATATATGTAGGTATTTACTATATCATAACAACATACAACTTTGTCTAATAAACTTTGGTAATAACTATAAATCTAATAAACTTTTATAAAAAAAATACTAATTTCTAAAAATAAAGTAAAACATAACATAATAAAAATAATAAAATGGGTTTATATAAGTATGAGACTGTTTTAGCTTGAACAGTTTGATTTACAAATTTCACATTCAAAATTACGGCTCGATTTTGGCTCGATTTCTGCATTGTCGATATTTAATTTTAAACATTGAACATGGTACTGTTTCTCACAAATGACACATTTTATTTCCAAATTTTGACTATCCCCACAAAATATGCAGAATGGTGGCTCAGTGTTTGTATGAATGTAATTAACAATTTGTTGGTAAATAAGTAAACGATAATCAACAGGAGAAAACTGTGGTACGTTGGTTAGGTTTGGGTTATTCAAAATTGTCTCAGCAAAAAATATAACAAAAATTCCACAATTATGACTATCTTTTTGTAACGGAACTGACATATCGATAACATTTTTGTTACTGTTTTTAAATAGTAATTCAACTTTTTTTAATATGCATTCTGATTTTAGTGAATCTAAAATAAAAACACTTTTGTTATTTACATATAACAAGATCCAATGATTGTCTATATGAAGTGGTGCGATTGAGGGCATATTACTTTCAGCTTTTTCTAAATTTTGTTTCAGACTGCTTATGGTTTGACTTAACAATACATTTAAATTATAATTATTACTTAAAATACATTTTAAGTAAAAATCAATCAGAAAATTATCTAACCACATTTCTAATACATTTTCGGTCAAGAAAACGGTTTGAAAGCTTGAGTAATTCAAAATTTCTTTGCCTTTTTTACAAACGATGTAATCTCGATTACATTTTTTTGGAAAATTAAACAATTTGATCTTTTTTGACTTGCTAAAAATTTTTTTTATTGCAGTTGCTTTAAAATAGTTATGTTTGTTTTTATTTTTTTTATTCCAGGATTCCTTTTCCAGGCTTTTTCTAACTCGACAGCATCGAGATCTGGGGATGTTACGTTTTAGTTCAGCATGAACTCCTATAACATGTTTCCGTACCTTTCTTAAAAACCGCGTTGGTTTAAGATTAGTTTGACTTTTTAAAATATTGTTTTTTACTAATCCAAACCAATTTTCCACTGCTGCGTTAGACTCCCGATTATGCAATAAAGCGGTCCACATTGGTAAAAATGGAATAAATTTTTTTAACAGAATTTCTCCAAACTCTAAATTGAAAAAACTATTATCCTCATCTATTACATCGATGTTATTTGGTATTATTTCAAATATTTTGTTAAAATACTGATAAAACTTTGATTTTTTGTAAAATGAATCTTCAAAATGCAAACTTATCTCAGTAATATCCATAGCTTTATATTTATCAGCAAATTCTGGGTCAACCTCTAAATCCAAAGTTTTGCAAGCAATAAAGTTTGTGAGGTTTGATTTTGCTTGGTTAACATCATTAGATAATATATTAATTTTTATCAATATAAAAAGGTTTCGGAAACAAACATCAATTTCCCTAAAATCTTGAATATTAAATAAAGTTGCCATAACTTCTTTCAAAAATGTTTTAGTATTACTGTCTTTGTACAATTTGTTAATATCCGTACAAATGATTTTCATAAAGTGAGCACAGCACAATTTTAGTACCACAAAGTTTGTCATAGTAATAGTTACGTTCAATACTTTAAGTTCAAAAATATTATTTAAATAATCTTGAAGAGAAGTTTCATTAAAAGACTTACATGCTGCTTTAATTATTGCTAAACTAAAATCTGTAACCACACATTTAAATGGAGGATATTTGTGAGAAACAATAACATACTTTTTAAATTCGTTTAACCAATTTTCTATAGTGATTGCATCATGATTTGCTGAGAGAAACTCCAAAACAGGTAATATTCTGTCATTTTTAGTCTGTATTACTCCGGCGTAGTAATATACTCGTTTTCGATCTTGTTTTTTATCAAATTTTGAGGTTCTCACAACAGACCCTGTTGCATCCAAATACAAAGTAGGCAGTTTATGTTTTGGATACAAATACAAAACATCCATTTGTTCTTCACTTGAAATAAATACAAATAATGAATGACCTACAAATTGAATGAACTCTGGATGATCCATTTTCATTTTTATTAAATCTGTGATGTCTTTTGGATCTCGATCATTTTTTGCGTTGAATTCACTTTTGATTTTCCTGTACACAGCCTCTGATTTTACTTTTTGTAAATTTTTCGTAAAAGTTATTGTTTTTGAAGTCGCTCTAACATCTTCCAAACGCACTTCTAATGGTTTAACATGTTGCAACCGATTACCCAATAAACAACGTTCTACTCCTCGAACTTGCCTAGTCAAAATACTACCATGAGAAAAATTTTGCGACGAACTCAAAACCGAAACTATAAATCCCATTTCGTGACAAGTACAAACGATCTTAAAAGTTTTGCAAAATGGATGTGCGCAATAACAATAAATTGACAGTTGCTGTTTACGCATTGAATAATAATGTCTTTTTATGTTTATTACACAAGTATTGTTAACTTCTTCAACTTTTTGTTTCAAAAAGAAATTATAAAATCCAAATTGAAGAGTATTGGTATGTTGGTCAAAAATCGTCAAAAATTCCCTCCGAGTTATTTTAAATGTTCCTTCTAGGTAATTCCAATCCAAATTGGTTTTATCAATAATTTTATCAGGAAATATATTAGTTGAATTTAAAGGACGAACATTTTCACTAAACCGTTTGTTGTATATTGTTTCTAGGTCTTTATCAACGGGTACGCTTTCAGATGAAACATTTGCGATATGCCAAGAAATATTACTTGATTCTAATTTCACATCTAACTTAACCGCCGAGGTATCACATTCTTTAAAATTTAAGTATCGTTTTATAATCCTCAATGCTTTTCTTCTGTTTTCATAACTATTTGATTCATAAAGCTGTTGCGAAACCAAATGTACTATTTGGCACGATAGAGTCAATTGATTTTCACAATTAAAATCAAAATTATTCTCTTTCAAAACAAGAGACACTATTTTCGAATACTGATCCCGCTTCATTTTATTAAATGCTTGTATACTTTATTTAAATAATTATTTACCGAATTATCGTCAAAATTGAACAATAGAATTTAACACAACACATTAAACAAGATGTTTTTAGTTTTACGAACGCATGCGGCATAAACAAAATACAAAAAAGTATTGTTTTTGGGGGAATCCCATAAATTTCTGATAAATCGGCAAGACTCGGAAACTGCCGGAAAGGTTTTGCAGGTGCACAATGCACCTGTCTTTTAGCTAGTTTTGTAAAATTTTGAGTTTATAGTATGGTAAAGTATAAATATGCTTAAAAATACAAATTTTGAACTTGCTTAATAATAGCTAGTATATACATCGTTGAATAAAATCCGACAATTAATAATTATTAGTTTTGGGGCTGGAAATGTCCGATTGCTAGTATCTCGTGTAAAAAACATCTCACAATAATACTTTTTACGAATTTGGATTCTATTCGTCAATATCTATCAAATGACACCTCGTTGAATAAAATCCGACAATTAATAAAAAAAAATTAATTTATAATTATAAGTTTTGGGGCTGGAAATGTCCGATTGCTAATAACTCATGTAAAAAACATCTCACAATAATACTTTTTACGAATTTGGATTCTACTCGTCAATATCTATCAAATGGCACCTCGTTAAATAAAATCCGACAATTAATAAAAAAAAAATTAATTTATAATTATAAGTTTTGGGGCTGGAAATGTCCGATTGCTAGTATCTCGTCTAAAAAACATCTCACAATAATACTTTTTACGAATTTGGATTCTATTCGTCAATATCTATCAAATGACACCTCGTTGAATAAAATCCGACAATTAATAAAAAAAAATTAATTTATAATTATAAGTTTTGGGGCTGGAAATGTCCGATTGCTAATAACTCATGTAAAAAACATCTCACAATAATACTTTTTACGAATTTGGATTCTACTCGTCAATATCTATCAAATGGCACCTCGTTGAATAAAATCCGACAATTAATAAAAAAAAATTAATTTATAATTGTTTTGGGGCTGGAAATGTCCGATTGCTAATAACTCATGTAAAAATTCTCTCACAATAATACTTGTTACGAATTTGGATTCTACTCGTCAATATCTATCAAATGACACCTCGTTGAATAAAATCCGACAATTAATAAAAAAAATTAATTTATAATTATAAGTTTTGGGGCTGGAAATGTCCGATTGCTAATAACTCGTAAAAATTCTCTCACAATAATACTTGTTACGAATTTGGATTCTACTCGTCAATATCTATCAAATGACACCTCGTTGAATAAAATCCGACAATTAATAAAAAAATTAATTTATAATTATAAGTTTTGGGGCTGGAAATGTCCGATTGCTAATAACTCATGTAAAAATTCTCTCACAATAATACTTGTTACGAATTTGGATTCTACTCGTCAATATCTATCAAATGACACCTCGTTGAATAAAATCCGACAATTAATAAAAAAATTAATTTATAATTATAAGTTTTGGGGCTGGAAATGTCCGATTGCTAATAACTCATGTAAAAATTCTCTCACAATAATACTTGTTACGAATTTGGATTCTACTCGTCAATATCTATCAAATGACACCTCGTTGAATAAAATCCGACAATTAATAAAAAAATTAATTTATAATTATAAGTTTTGGGGCTGGAAATGTCCGATTGCTAATAACTCATGTAAAAATTCTCTCACAATAATACTTGTTACGAATTTGGATTCTACTCGTCAATATCTATCAAATGACACCTCGTTGAATAAAATCCGACAATTAATAAAAAAATTAATTTATAATTATAAGTTTTGGGGCTGGAAATGTCCGATTGCTAATAACTCATGTAAAAATTCTCTCACAATAATACTTGTTACGAATTTGGATTCTACTCGTCAATATCTATCAAATGACACCTCGTTGAATAAAATCCGACAATTAATAAAAAAATTAATTTATAATTATAAGTTTTGGGGCTGGAAATGTCCGATTGTTAATAACTCGTGTAAAAATTCTCTCACAATAATACTTGTTACGAATTTGGATTCTACTCGTCAATATCTATCAAATAACACCTCGTTGAATAAAATCCGACAATCAATAAAAAAATTAATTTATAATTATAAGTTTTGGGGCTGGAAATGTCCGATTGCTAATAACTCATGTAAAAATTCTTTCACAATAATACTTTTTACGAATTTGGATTCTATTCGTCAATATCTATCAAATGACACCTCGTTGAATAAAATCCGGCAATTAATAAAAAAATTAATTTATAATTATAAGTTTTGGGGCTGGAAATGTCCGATTGCTAATAACTCATGTAAAAATTCTCTCACAATAATACTTGTTACGAATTTGGATTCTACTCGTCAATATCTATCAAATGACACCTCGTTGAATAAAATCCGACAATTAATAAAAAAATTAATTTATAATTATAAGTTTTGGGGCTGGAAATGTCCGATTGCTAATAACTCATGTAAAAATTCTCTCACAATAATACTTGTTACGAATTTGGATTCTACTCGTCAATATCTATCAAATGACACCTCGTTGAATAAAATCCGACAATTAATAAAAAAATTAATTTATAATTATAAGTTTTGGGGCTGGAAATGTCCGATTGCTAATAACTCATGTAAAAATTCTCTCACAATAATACTTGTTACGAATTTGGATTCTACTCATCAATATCTATCAAATGACACCTCGTTGAATAAAATCCGACAATTAATAAAAAAAAAATAATTTATAATTATAAGTTTTGGGGCTGGAAATGTCCGATTGCTAATAACTTTTTTATTAGTTGGAGTAGAATGATAAATTTAACGGATTTTGAATTTAGCATTATTCTTCTATTGTAATTTGTAATTTTTTTTTGTAAATGGCTTTTGAAATAAATATTATTCAGAATGTCCGATTACATTGAAATAATAACAAATTTTATCGCATTTTTGATGATATCTCGGTTAATACTAAACACAGGATTAAAATTTTAACTGTTTCCGAAAGTTTATCTATCGCCGAATACACAAATGTTAAAAAAAAATTAAAAAAACAAGTCACCTATTAATTATAGCAAATGTCCGGTTTTAATAATTTTAATTATAAAAAAAAAGCGATTTATAATTGCTTCATGGTCATTTCTGATACTTTTATATTTAGGCCTTGTTGTCAGCTTTCCAAAAAGGTATAGTTCAGATCTGTAGCTAGCTTAACAAGAAAGTTATAAATAATTTAAGATTTTAGGGCTGAGTTTTGGGGCTAACTTCTTACGGGTCTAGACTTAAGGGTCCTTCACCGGCTCACTCGAAGTTGTCTGCAACCAGAATTGCATCATAGAGAAAAGAGCGCGAATGATTGGCGAGAGCTTAGGAGAGTGTGAGAAAAATATGTAATTAACACGCGTATTTATAATTACTGTATTTCGGTTATGCGTTGATGGTTTTTGATGAAAATCGTGTCGAAATATTCTGAAAAGATTAATCTGTTTCCTAAAGCTTTTTTTTAAATAGTGGATAATTAAACCCATATTTGACAAACAAAAATAAATTAACATTATTAACCATGATTAATTAAAATGAATCAAATTTAGTGGGCTTCATGCTTTAGATAACTTTTTTTGAATATTTTGACATGATTTTTATCGAAAACTATCAACGCATAACCGAAATTCAGTAATTATACATTCGCGTGTTTATTATATATTTTTCTCACTCTCTCCTAAGCTCTCGCCAATCATTCGCGCTCTTTTCTCTATGATGCAATGCTGGTTGCAGACAACTTCGAGACAGCCGGCTTATACTAAAAATAGCTATATTATTAATCATTTTGTTTAGTCAGTTTAGTCAAGTTTTGTTTAGTTTTTTTAGAACTGGATTTGTCTTGGGATTTTTTAATAATCAATAATCCAATCTAAGTAAAAGCGATTAATTTGTTTTATTTCATGTGGCTCAGTATGTTTTTCGGGGGTAAATACACAAGAGATACAATTTTCATCGAATAATTTTATTTTAATACGAATGTTTTGTTGCTATGGAAATATGTCAAGAATATAAAGGATGAAAAAATTAGGACAGGGAAGCTGGAGTGATTTTTTCTAATGTCTTTTATTTAAGAGATATTTCCAAATACCTGTGTAAATTTAAAATAAAATTATCCTGAATAAAATTGAATTTCTGGTGTATTTTAGGGAGATTTATTTTTTGATGTAAAAAAATATAATATTAACACTTAACTTATTAACACAGAAATATTAGTGAAAATCATAAAAAGTTAGTTTTTGGCGTATTTCAAAAAATAAGTATTTTGAATTAAGATTTGCTTACATAATAATTACATTTTATCCAAGCATATTAACAGTATAATTTGAGTTTTTATTCGGATTCTAGTTTGATGTTCCTAAAATTCGTCAGTTTTTGAAACAAACTTTCAAAACCAAAGCTGGCAAAAATTAGTAATTTTACTTTAAGTATTCGGTCATAGAAGCTAAATATTGGGTTTCGGCAGCTTATCTATAAAAAAACGAGTTAAGTATAATTGTTAAATTGAATGTCCTTAAAAAATTCGGTGGAAATGAAATTCCACTGTACTTCTCTCGTTGCTATGTTAAAATTTCTTATTCAAATTTTTAAAATTTTGAGGCATCTTTTGTGGAAAAAAATGTATCGGGTTATTTAAAAATTCTTTTTAAATTTTAACTAGGAACCAAATTTGAAACAAATCTAAGCGATAAAGTGTAAACGTGTGTATGAAGAGATTAAAAAGTGAAAAATGTGGTGTATGTACTCTATTTTAATGAAACTACTTGAAGCAAGATTTAAAATTACCAATATAAATCAATGTTTGAAGTAAATTTTAGCACGATCAGTGTAAGAGGTGTGTTAAAAACATTAATTGAGGATTCTAGCCTATTTTTTAATAAACTAGTTAAAATCATATTTCAATTTATTATTAAAAAACAAAATTGAAAGAAATCTGACAAATCAAACTGTAAGGGGTGCATTAAAAGGTTACAATTGTGATATGGGGGTTCTAGGCTAATTTCAATTTAATTAACTAAATAATGATAAGTTAATTAAGTCAAATTTACTACTGGAATCCAAATTTGAAGGAAATCCAAGCATTTTGACTGTAAAGGGTATATTAAGAGTTGAAGTTGTAAAATAAGGATCGCATATTATTTTTAATTAGATTATTCGTAAATTTGTTTTAAATGTATAGTAGAAATCTATTATGAAGAAAATCTGATCCTTATGACTCAAACTGTATATTTGGGGGGTGGTAGTGTAAAGTTAGGGGTGTAAATTATTTGTAATCACTTATTATGTAAATATATATAAAATTACTGATGAAAAATGGTAGGTTATGCTGACATATAGGCATCAAAACACCGTCAATTTTTGAACAATCAATTTAAAGGACTAACAGGCCACAAGGACTTATTTTTAGGGAATAAAACTTTTACCAGCATTTTCTTCAATGTATTCCTAATATGTATGCCAAATTTGGTTCAAATAAAAAATTCCACCTGGCAGGTATACACGTTGCAAATTATGCATTTTTACTTTACAACTTTTTGACCCTTTAATCCTTAATATAAAATTCAACCCTGTAAAAAACTATAATTTATTAAAAGCATTCACCACTTGGGAATTTAAAAAAAGCATTCAATATTTGGTCAAAATCGGCCCGCAACTTTAGTAGATTAAATGAATCCACCGATTTTGCCATTTTTAGCATGTTTTTGGCCTATAACGTGCAGGTTTTTGAGAGTTTTATAGTTTGTTTACCAAATAAGTAGAGAAAGTTTATACGTAGCTATCTAGATTATTAAAATCGTTTAAAAAATGAATACAGTGTCGGGATTGAAAATATATATATAACTCGAAAACTCGAATATATATTATAACTCGAAAACTATTGAAGCCTAAAACTTTATTTTAAGATGAGTACTTCGGCTGAGTTCCCATTTCAGCGGGTCTATGGAATGGATGCTATTCTTATGGAAAAATCACTGCCACTTGGTGTCAGGCCCACAGGAAAACGACTGAATCAATTTTAAATATTTAAAGTGATATACATTCTAGAAATATAAATCTATTCTTTTGATAGAACAAAATTTTTATAGTGACATGACACTTTGTCCAGTGCAATCACAGATAAATCAATTCAGATTATATATCAGTTTAAATATTGAAAGTTAATTTTTTAGTTTTTAAGATTATGGAACACCCGATTTGAATTTTTTTATCATATTTTGAAATATACATGCAAATGAAACACATGCAAATATACTCCAATTCTAGTGTCATGCTAATATTTGTGTCCTAACTTATTTGTGTCCTAACTTTAATAAAAGAGATGAAGGATATCGTTTGTCGCTTCCACAATTTGCGATTACCGTTAGCTTTAAAAAGTTCCCCTCTTAAGGTGGCGAAACCGGTACATATATAGCCGCTCTGGTAGCTAGCGAATCTACAGGGAAAAACTGGCGGAAACGAATGTGTCCTTGCGATTTTCGGGTATACGGTAGAAACCTAAGTTACTAGCTAGCCTTACCAGCTAGTCCGCTAGTAAGGTCAGTCACTGATAGGTAGGGCTAAAACAAAAACAAATGTATTTGATGCAACCATAGATACTTTGGGTTAGATGACTCATCTGTGAGTGGGCACTGCGAGACGCGTGAATACCGGTTTGTGACCATTATTATTTTTTTGTCAATCCTAATAAACAAGAAATAAAAATGTGTAAAAATGCCAAAATCTAGCTCTCGCTGCTTGACTGCCAGAGCTTCGATCCTCGTCTCTGTCCCCGCTGTACGTCTCTCCTATATTATAGTTGCTCGAAATTCAAATATTCTTGTAATATTATAAGCTAATATATTTTGCAATATTATAGAATATTATTATAGATAAAATGTCAGAAAATGATACAAGCTCGGAGAGTGAATCTTATAAAGTAAGGAAGCAAAAATATAAGATATGTTCATTCTGCCAAAATTCATCAAGAGTTTTATCCAAAGTTCCCATAAAACTTTCAAAACGCTGAAACTTTCCCTAAATCTTAGAGAAGAACGTTTTTACCAAATGTGTAAATTTAAAACTAAGCGAAGCTATCAAAAAAGCAGAAATAAGTTATACTTTTATACAAATAGTTATACTTTTCTGGGACCACAATTTTATTCTAGCTTCACAAGTAAAGAAACATTAAATTTCTCCGCACTAGGGCAGACCCAAAAATTGGTTGTGAAGAAATTTTTAATCAGGATTCACACCTACACGAATTATGTCATGCTTCAGTATCATTGCGAAAAGACGTTTTTGATGTAAACAAATGTATATTTTGTAAAAAACGGAATGGAAATAAAATATCACAATCAGGGCTTTTTGGTAGCTTGGTCCAATCTTAAAAAATCCACATGTTTGACTTCTACAATTATGTACGAACAAACAACCCCAAGTACGTCACAGATTCAAAAAGATTTCGCAGAAAACAAAGTTTTAAATAAAGTCAAAAAATAGCGTTATTGTATCATTATTGGGCGTTTGGTTATTACAAGAATATTTGAATTTCGAGCCATTATAATATAGGAGAGACGTATAACGGGGACGGAGACGAGGATCGAAGATCTGGCAGTGAAGCAGCAAGAGCTAGATTTTGGCATTTTTACACCAACTTACATTTATTTTTATTTCTTGTTTATTAGGATTCACAAAAAAATAATAATGGTACTGTATGAATCACAAATAATAGGAAAGCAACTTAACCAAAAAACATTTTTGAGTTATAACCTAGAATTCGATATATTCTACAAAAAGCAAGAAAATTTGATGAATTTTATGTGGGTTCGAACATTTGAATATATAGAACATTTCTAACGCATGCGCATGCGTCAGAAATGGTCTCCGCTCAGTCACGCTCAATTATCGATCGCGGATATGCGATTATAGGAAAAAATATAAAGACAAAAATATTGATTATTTATTTATATATTTCGAAGGCGTTCTAAACTGCAAGCGCATGCGCATTACTACTATACTGCCCACGCAATTGTCTATCTTTGTTTGGCTAAATGGTCACAGATGCAATAATCTTTAAAAAAACATGCAGAATTATCGGTACATATATAGCCGCTCTGGTAGCTAGCGAATCTACAGGGAAAAACTGGCGGAAACGAATGTGTCCTTGCGATTTTCGGGTATACGGTAGAAACCTAACCTGGGTTCGAACATTTGAATATATAGAACATTTCTAACGCATGCGCATGCGGCAGAAATGGTCTCCGCTCAGTCACGCTCAATTATCGATCGCGGATATGCGATTATAGGAAAAAATATAAAGACAAAAATATTGATTATTTATTTATATATTTCGAAGGCGTTCTAAACTGCAAGCGCATGCGCATTACTACTATACTGCCCACGCAATTGTCTATCTTTGTTTGGCTAAATGGTCACAGATGCAATAATTTTTAAAAAAACATGCAGAATTTGCAGTTTACGGCTGCGCCGTGTGTTCCGAATCACCCTATATACAGGGTGTTTCCGAAATAAGTGAAATAAATGTAACCAATAATAGATCTCGTCGAAAGCTACACCATTTCTTAATAACTTTTTTTGAAAGTCTTCCGGATACTGTGTGAAGATTCTTTCAACATTTATCAAAAATTTCATTACCCGCCAATGGAAATCATGGCCAACACTAGTTATTCTATTTTTAAATTTATTTTTATTAATAAAATTCTGCATGTAAATTCGCCGGGCTTGGGCTTCGTTATTCTTAGCATCACCATAAATTAAAACAATGTCTGTGTATTCGATATTCGAAAAGTTATTCATTTTGCAAAATTGTGACAATTTTCAAATACAAATTATTAGATATTGTCAAAATGCATTAGGTATAATTTGATTAATAAATTTTAATTTAAAATCTATCTATCTACTTCTTGTTATAAGAAGATAGGGTAGAGCCACGCGCATTTTATCCGAAGTAGAGCGTCACTCGGTAGCCGACCGTAGTCGAATTAAGTGAAAACATGCCCGCGAAATTTAAAATGAATATTGGTGTATTAGGAAACATAATGCTTATTTGACAGTTAAATCAAGTAAATAAAACGATTCGATAAAAAATTAATTGAATAGCAATCGTATAACAAATAATTACCGTATTTAAGAGCGCGCCGCAAATCAAAACTTGCAAGAACGTCCGCTAGTTGCGCCTCGTTCGTATATTGGGTCTGCATAGTAGTGACACAAAATCAGCGTACAAAATGCGTACTATCTCATATATGAGTTTCTGGCAGGTGTGCTTCTAAGCACTCGTACTCACGCTCGACCCCCTTCTTCCTATCCTGACCTAAATTTGATACAATATTGCGCCGAAGAATATTAGAGATGAAATAAACCATGTAAAAATCTGCACTCAAAAATCTATTTTTGCAAAAATATTCATTTTACTGAAAATAATCTTGCGGATCTGAATATGGAAGTCTCCAATTTATTCGCGTTTTCAAAATGCCATAAAAAAATATTTGAAACATTTTTTTTAATATAGAAAAATTTTAAATTTTATGTTCACATTCCATTTACAATCTTATTTTTGATAATTTTTTAATGATTTTTAGACCAATAGAAAGGGCATTTTACCTAGACTTAGATGATGCAAAATTATTAAAAAAATTGTTGTAAACAATTTTCACCGAAATTATTTAAACAAAGCGTGTCCAAAAACTGCACTACAAACTTCAGCAACGAGGGATAATCTAAACTAGTCTAGATAGATGCATACTTCCAGCGAATGAAATATGAAGAAAAGAATGTGGAAGTTTTTAGTTAAAGAATTACATATATTGCTCAGAAAACTAATTGTGTTCTTCTAGGGGCAGGCCACAAAGACTATGCATCTGATTTGCTGCCAGGACTAAGCTTAGCGATTCGGTTTAATCTCTATACCACAATGAAATTTTAGAGAAATTTAGATTATACTTATTTATAATTATTTACAATTATAAACAATAAATAAATATTTATCTAATAAAATAAATTACACGAATACAAATGATTTATTTTTAAAATAGTTACTTCCACTGAAAATTTTGTATATTGTTACACAAATGGATACTAACTTGATTTATTTATAATAATTTTCAAATTTGAATTAGCGCTTTTTATTGTTTTTTCTATGATTTGTCTATACAATTCGGTCATGCGATGTGGTAAAGGATCATACTATATGATATTTATATTATTCTCGGATCCAAGTCGCATCTACAAGAGCCCTAGCTATTTTTTTATTTTTAAATTTGAGTTAATAATGAACGATTGTGACAATTTCAAAATTATATAAATACTTCTTATTTTTTTTTAAAATGCAGAAAACCGGGTACAAGACTACAAATTCTTCTTTAAATCGGATGACTTTTGATTGTTGACTTTGCCAGCTTTTTATTAAATTAGGAAAATCTGTTTTTTTTTTTCAAAAACAACAATAGCTAATTTTTTTAGTAAAATAAGTAATTAGAACGTCATATTAGCGGCAATTAACCATATATTTTTTGTTTCATTCTGCTGGGTCAGCTTTGCTATCTATTTATTTATAAATTTCAATGCAAATACAATAGTATTCATATTAAAAAAATATTTTATAATGATATTATAAAAAGACGTAATACAATACAAATAATATTCTTTTTGTAATTCCCCCGACTTGTGGCAAGTCCATTGTTTTCAAATGTCGCCCTCTTTCCCCATTGGGCTGAACCCAATGCAGGTAGAAATCTGTTTCATTAAACAGAAAAATTTCGATGAGCAAAATTTATGACCAATTTTCTCATGCAATATAAATTAAAAATATTAATTACGACTAAACGCAATAAAAGTAAGCTTTGTAATTTTCACGGTATGTTTTTAATAAATGTAGCTTTTAATAAATCTATTTACATTTATTAAATATTTTATGGTTTTTATGTATGTATCGGCTATGGAATATTATGATCAACCCGATGGTTGCAAAAAAAATTAAAAAAAAGTAGTGGTTTTAAAATGTAGATATAAAACATATTCGAAATTTTGGAAAACGGACGAATTTTTGGTACATTGATCTAATATCAATACAAACTAAACTTTAATTATACTGTTAATATGCTTGGAAGAGATGTAATTATTCTGTAAGGATAATCTTAATTCAAAAAACTTATTATTTTTTTGAAATATGTCAAAAACTTGCTTTTAATGATTTTCTCCAATATTTCTGTTGATATTATATTTTTTTACATCAAAAATATATATATAAATAATGATAGAATCCCCAATCAGTTACTAATGACAAAAAGTTAAAAATATTTTTATTTTTTTTGTAATTAATTATTAAATGCACTCTACAGTGGCGCCATCCTTATTTTCAAGTATATGGTAGCACGCTCTTAAGTTTAACTGTTTCCACACTACAAAAGCATTGAGCCATTGCTGGATTAAGTTTTTATCCTTTGGAAACTTAAAATACCTTTTCCGTTGTTTTTTTCTATAATGGTTTTTACATTATCTTACTGCACAACTATGCATTTGTGAATTATAGATTAAAAAGATACACAAAACGTAAATTAAAGTAATCGTAGCTGGACGGTCCTTGCGGTCATCGTACGACTGTAAAACATATGTAATTTTTTATAATTCCCGATAAATGTATCAAGTAGGTGGGATATCTGTATTGAACGAAAATTGTCTTCTTAAAGGAGAGTACTAATCTAAATGTCCGAGTGACTAGCAAATTTATGTCTCAAATATAATCATTTAACACCAACATACAATAAAAAGTTAAAACCAACAGCGAATTAGTTTATTATAAAATAATTCAGTGCATATCGATCAACTTAACAATATCAAAAAATCCATGGTCCTTCAAGCCGGATCGAAAACAAAGAAAAAGCGGTCCGATCCAATCATCATCAAGGAATTAAGAGTGAGTCCAATTCATTTATCCTTAAACCTTAATTGTGTGAAACAAATTATTTAATAAATATATTTATTTGCGTTAAAATTGCGTTAAATTCTTCATTCATATCAGCATAAAACCTTTTTTTTGGCAGAGAAAGAGTTCACCTCTGTTAAAGAATTTCAAATCTTATCTATAATAGATTCAATTCGACAATTTTTTCATTTCATACTTTATTTTAAATTTGAATAAAATCTTTAAAACAAAACTAATAATTTGGGTGAATTGTTAATAAAGTTAATAATAAATTAATAATTCATATTTTGTTAATAATTATTATATTGGCTATTATTAAATTTAATAATTAATAGTTTAGTGAAAAATAAAATCATTCAACATGACCAATGAAGCCAAATTAAAATCTTTGACAAATCTACGAGGGGGTTTAAAAAGCCAAATTACTAGATTTAAAAAGTATATTAGCGATTTTCAGCCTAATAAGCTTGATGAATTAAAAATTAGGTTAGAAAGAATTGAAAATGTTTGGGATGAATTTAACAATGTACAATTAGAAATTCAAATGATTGATGAGTCTGACGCTCAAGCTCATCAAATGATAGAGTTTGAGAATTCGTTTTTTGAAATTGTTACGCAAGCTAAGACACTTATTCGGCAGCATTCTATTATCGTCGATCCTCCGGTGAATCTAATCAATAATCCAGGTCATTCAAATACTCCTATCAGCGAAAGATCAAACGCTATCAGTCATAATATTAGGTTTCCAACATTAAATTTACCAACTTTTAAAGGCGACTACAGCGAATTTATGTCATTTCACGACGCGTTCAGATCTTTAGTTCATGAAAATAAGGAATTATCAAACATTCAAAAATTTTATTATTTGCAAGGATGCCTAAAAGGTGATGCTGCTTATATCACTGACAATCTTAAAGCAACCGACTCCAACTATGCAACAGCTTGGACTTTATTAAAAGAAAGATACGAAATTAAGCGCATAATAATAAATAGTCATTTTAAATCAATGTTTGATCTGCCAAGTATCGCTAAAGAATCTTCTTCCGCATTGCGCAATGTTCTTGACACCTTTTTAAAAAACATAAGATCTCTCGAAAATATTGGCGAGAAAACTGAAAATTGGGATTCATTTTTGATCTATTTAATATCATCTAAACTCGATTTTGTAACCAAACGCGAATGGGAATCTACTGTAAAATCTAATACATTACCAACACTCAAAGAGTTAACCTCATTTTTGTCAGATAGATGTCAAATCTTAGAATCAATTAAACCTGAATTAAATAATATTAATAAAGCAAATACAAAATATACTAATCAAAGAAGTAGTGACAACAAATTTAGAACTACGTCAAATATAGCAACCAATAAAAAACACTCATGTGAATTTTGTAAAGGTCCACATTATATTTATTATTGCGACAAATTTAAAGCTCTTGCACCTAAAGCTAGATATGAACAAATCAAAAAATTTAGAATGTGTACTATTTGTCTAAGAACTAACCATATAACAAGCGAATGCAAGTCAACCTTTAAATGTATTATATGCAATAAAACACATAACACCTTGCTTCATTTTGAAGATCGAATTGATCCTAGCACACAGACAAGTTCGTCTCTCGAAATTTCCTCAAATCATTGTAGACAACATAAAGATCAAACAACAGTCCTATTATCTACCGCAATAATTATAATGTTTGATTACGAAAATACACCAATCAAAGTTCGAGCTCTTCTAGACTCGGGTTCACAGAGTAACTTTATGACAGCATCCCTACTGGAAAAACTAAAGTTGCCGTTTAATAATGTAAATTTGCCGGTCATTGGTATTAATCAATCTCCGACGATTATTAAAAGAAAAACTCAAGCAAAATTTAAATCGAATTATAACAATTATTCATCAAAATTGTCCTTTCTTATATTAAACCAAATAACGGATAACATTCCCTTGCAAACGATTCCATTCCACAACTTTGATCTACCTGACGATATCAAATTAGCTGATCCAGATTTTAATATCTCTCAAAATATTGATGTTTTATTAGGATCTAGTATATTTTTAGAACTATTATGCATAGGGCAAATTAAATTAGGAGCAAATCGACCTATAATACAAAAATCAATGTTAGGTTGGATTATTGCAGGTCCAATGACATTTTGTAATAAAACAAAACCCTCCAATTGCTTAATGTCCGCGATTGATAACAATTTAATGCATCAGCAGTTAGAAAAATTCTGGTTAGTTGAAGAAGAACCATTAAGTAGCAAATTATTAACTAAGGAAGAGTCTCAGTGTGAGCAAAATTTTGTTGACAATTATCAACGGGATAAAGACGGCAGATTTACAGTAAGTTTGCCTGTTCGTAATCACTATCAGGAATTAGGAGATACTGAAAAGATAGCAATCAATAGATTTTTAAATGTAGAAAAGAAATTACAACAAAACCCCCAATTACAAAAGTATTATGTCGATTTCATGACTGAATACGAGCTGCTTGGTCACATGTCAAAAATAGATGACAATGAAATTTACAAATCTGATGTTAGATATTATCTACCACATCATGGTATTCTCAAAGAGTCATCAACTACGACAAAATACAGAGTAGTTTTTGATGGTTCCGCAAAGAGTGTAAAGGGCAATTCTCTCAATGATTTTTTGCTAGTTGGTCCTCAAATTCAAGATGAATTCTTTAGTATTATTCTTAGATTTCGAAAGCATAAATACGTAATGACTGCCGATATAGAAAAAATTTATAGACAAGTAAATATTACAAAATCCCAGCGCGATTTGCAACGTGTTATTTGGCGAGATAACCCTAAAAAACCATTAAATCACTATCACTTAAATACTGTGACTTACGGCACAGCATCGGCCTCCTTTTTGGCAATTAGATCTCTTCAACAAGCAGCATTAGACGAAATACATAATTTCCCACAAGCATGTAAAATAATTTGTACAGATTTCTATGTCGATGATTTAATCACAGGCACAAATTCTATTCAAGAAGCTCATAATTTAAAGGCTGATATTTCTCTTGTGTTGAAAAAAGCTGGATTTGTGCTTCGAAAATGGTTGTCGAACAAGCCAAGCATAATTAGTGACTCAAATAATGGTGACGAACAATTATATAATATCTCTAATAACGAAATTGTCAAAACTTTAGGAGTTTCTTGGAATCCAAAAAGCGACAAATTACAATATGCTACAAACATAGAACCTCATTCAAAGGGCGTAACTAAGCGTGCAATATTGTCTATAATTTCTCAAATTTTTGACCCTTTGGGGCTATTAGGTCCTATTATTATCAATGCAAAAATAATTCTGCAGCAAGTTTGGAGACACAAACTAGACTGGGATGAATCAGTACCTTTAAGCGTACATACGCAGTGGTTAAAGTTGTACGAACAAATTAAAAATATTAACACTATTTCTGTTCCCAGACTAGTTATGCATCCAGACTATGCTACAATTGAATTACACGGATTTTGCGATGCTAGCTTACTAGCTTACGGAGCATGTATATACATTAAATCAATTTCAAAAACAGGAGAAATATATTGCAATCTATTATGTGCTAAATCTAGAGTAGCACCTCTAAAAACAATAACTTTGCCACGTTTAGAACTATGTGGGGCGTTACTATTAGCAAAATTAACATCAAAGGCTCTCAATTCGCTAAAGATAGATTCAGAATTCGCGAGTATCAACTATTGGTGCGATTCGGCAATAACGTTAGCTTGGTTAAACGCGGAACCTAGTACATGGAAAACATTTGTTTGTAATCGAGTTTCTAAAATACAAACATTAACTGAAAGAGGTATTTGGAGGCACGTTATATCATCGGAAAATCCTGCAGATTTAATATCTAGAGGAACAGATCTAAATTCATTAAAAGAGTCATGTCTATGGTTTCACGGTCCCATATTTTTGCGAGAAAATTTGCCAAATAATATAAATAACAATTGCCAAAATAACGATACAAATATTGAGATTCCAGAGAAAAAAAACGCGACACTCATTCATATTGTCATTAGCGATTTTAATCTGATTGATAGATACTCTTCATATCACAAGTTAATTTATGTAACATCATTCATACTGAGATTTGCTCACAACTGTAGGATTCGAAACGATAAGATATTAGGAAATTTAAAAATAAGCGAAATTCAATACACCACAGAAATATTAATAAAATTAGTTCAAATTCAAGCTTTCAGCAGTGAAATATCGGTACTAAGTAAAGGTCAAGAATTAAAGCGAAACAATAAGCTAATATCATTAAATCCATTTATTGATGCATCAGGCTTATTACGCGTAGGGGGTAGATTGCATAAAAGTAAATTAAAATACGATCAAAAGCATCAAATATTATTACCCAATAATCATAAATTCACGAAACTTTTAATTGATCACGAACACAAAAAACTACTGCATGCGGGATGTCAAGCAGTGCTATACTCTCTTAGAAATAAATATTGGATTATAAATGGTAGAAATACTGTTCGTTATTTGATTAGAAAATGTGTTGTATGCTTTAGAGCCAAGCCAATTGATGAAAAATATTTGATGGGCCAGATTCCTGCCTCTAGATTAACACCGGCGAGACCATTTACAGATTGCGGAGTAGATTTAGCAGGCCCATTCTTGATCAAAGACGGTATAACTAGATCGCGTAAAATCGTTAAAACTTACTTTTGTTTATTTATATGTTTTTCGACTAAGGCGGTTCATATCGAATTATTAGGTGATTTAAGCAGAGATTGTTTTATGAACGGATTAAAGAGATTCATTGCAAGAAGAGGTAGAATGCAGAATATATGGTCAGATAACGCGGGAAACTTTGCAGGAACGCAAAAAGAATTGCAAAAAATATACAATAACATTGCTGAATTCATAGCAAGCAATCAATTTTCCAAATACTTATTAGAAAATCAAATAAACTGGCATTTCATCCCTCCTAGATCTCCGCATTTTGGCGGAATTTGGGAAAGCAATATTAAACAAGTCAAGCATCACTTAAAACGAATTTTAAATAATGTCAGTTTACATTTTGAAAGTTTTTCCACGATTTTAACGCAAGTAGAATCTATTTTAAATTCACGTCCTTTGTGTCCTCTTTCCTCAGACCCCAATGACCTTACTCCTCTCACTCCTGGACATTTCTTAATTGGTGCACCAATGACCTCACTACCGCAAGAAAATGTTGTGGAAACTTCATCAAATCGGTTGACTAAATATCACCAACTTCAACAAATGGTTCAGCACTTTTGGCGCCGTTATTCGATCGAATATATTGGCAACTTGCAACAACGATCTAAATGGAATTCATCCACGACTCAAGAGTTGTACCCGGGAACAATGGTACTCCTAAAGGAAGAAAACTTCGCTCCTAACGATTGGCCACTGGGTCGCATCGTAGCAACTCATCCAGGTGAAGACAATGTGATACGTGTCGTTAGTGTTAAAACCAAAAATGGTGTTCTAAAACGCGCAACAAAGAAAATTTGTGTCTTACCCATTAAACCATCATCATCCAAAGCCACAACCGAAAGAGATCAAGAAAATGAAAGTTCCTAATAAATAATAGTGATCACAAAAGTGTGCGACATGTGCCAAATAGCAGCATTTTACATATTTCGGCAAATTAAAACCAAAGTTATTCACTCTTATTACTAGAATTATATAATATCATGACAAGTCACATTGATTAGTACTCAAATGTGTATGTCCAAATTGTAATTGTTATTATGTTTATGTTGTATCATATTTGCTATATATTTTAATTACGTATTTAAATATTTAACTCATTTACTAACTTTAAATGTTCTTCTTAATTTCAAATGATTGTTCATTTTTATGACTATTGAAATGTATAATAACCTAGTCATTTCAAGAGAGGCTGCATGGACGGTCCTTGCGGTCATCGTACGACTGTAAAACATATGTAATTTTTTATAATTCCCGATAAATGTATCAAGTAGGTGGGATATCTGTATTGAACGAAAATTGTCTTCTTAAAGGAGAGTACTAATCTAAATGTCCGAGTGACTAGCAAATTTATGTCTCAAATATAATCATTTAACACCAACATACAATAAAAAGTTAAAACCAACAGCGAATTAGTTTATTATAAAATAATTCAGTGCATATCGATCAACTTAACAATATCAAAAAATCCAGTAGCCAAATACAAAAATCAAATCTATAATAGCGTTTTTAAGATACTGCACCGGTGCAGAGTGATTGTATCTCTGTCCTGTGTTATCAATACAAGTTAAAATAAGATAGATATACACTCGGTGCGCACTGCTGCACTAAATTAAAAAACGCTATCAAATCAAAACAATAACAAACGTCAGTTCTTCTTCTTCTTCTTGCGAATTATTTGGCGATTTGGTCTTTCCGCCACTTTCCAAACATAGGTTGTTTCAGTCAGGTTGGTTTATATTATCTTATGCGGGTGATGAGTCTACAAATGCGTATTTAGGTTATTTTGTACCGGATATTTGTTTAGTCAGTTTAGTCAGTAAACGTCAGTTCGTTTTTACCTTCGGTAAACGTCGTTATTCATCTTCGGCTTTTACCTGCGGCTCTACCCTATCTTCTTATACCAAGATCTACTTATTAGTATTGGTTATGGTTTTCATTAGCGGGTAATGAAATTTGTGATAAATGCCCCAAGAATTTTAATACAATATTTTCACGATTAAAGGCCAATTCCCACAGAGCAGGGCAGCAGCAGCGCGGCGCGTCGCTGCAAATGCAGCTTTCGAAAGTATTCATGTATTTAAATGCAACTGTTCCCACCTACGCATCGCAGCGCGACAGCAGTGCAGCGCGTCAAAATTTAACGCTTTCGATAGCGTTGTATGCTGCTTTGAGCGTTGACGCGCTGCTAGGTGAGAATTGTATTACAGCAAATACTGCGACCATTGGTCGCAGTATTTGCTGCAGAGCCGGTTTGTAGCCGGTTTGTAGGCATTTGCCGGACCAAGTGCTTGTTTGTTCGCCAGTCATCGATAATTATCGCTAGAATTGAATCTATCAGTAAGTATAGTTTTTATATGACATTATATTTTCTAGACTAGATTTATTTGAAAATAATTTGGTGCTGCGACTTGAATACAAGTGAAAAACTCCATGTCTTCTCTCATGCCCGTTAAATAAAATTGCAATAACAAAGACATCATCATTGCTAGTTGAGGAACTTATGTTCACTTATTTATTCAAAAAATACAACTAAAACCATTCAGATAATTCATACATATATTATTTTGGTGTTGCGGCGCTGCATTGCGCTTCTATGTGGGAATTGACCTTACAAAAAGTTATTAAGAAATGTTGTAGCTTTTGACGAGTTCCTCGACGAGTTCTATTTAATGCACTTATTTCGGAAACACCCTGTAGATATATATGCTTTTTTCGCAGGTCTTCTTGAAGACGCCTGCAAACCGTCCTTGAACTGATGCCCAACGCTCCGATATCGGCCTTAATTCTGGAACCGGACTTCCAGATCATTTTTGCAGCTTCGAACAACCTTAACCGGTCGGGGTAATGGGTTGTCTTTCTGGGCCTTCCGGTTTTGGGAACAGAGGGAAAATGTCTTCGATTCTCATAATTTTTAATTATTTCAGTCACCGTGTATTTGCCGATTAAGCGCCTACCAATGGCTGCTTACCTCTGCCTCTGTTCAGAGCATCTTAACAATTTTCATTTTATTGTTAGTGGGGTTGGTATTTCAGTCGGCATCCGAACAAATGGTGTTAAACGCTATGGAAATTATCGAGTATGGTCATTTAAACTTACTGTTACAATTTACAGGAGATTTGAGCACAATATTGAACTTGTTGCCTTACCACCGATGCATATGTGACTTATTTATAAAGTAGTCTAATATAACTAAAATTGTCATATAAAAATAATTGATAATAACATTGTTAGTACGCGCTTATTACGATACGAGTAAATGTTTAAAAAGTTCCTAGAACCGAAAGAAGTCTAACCTAACCTAACCATTATGGGGAATCGGTAATGTCTGTTTATTTTCGTGTGCTTGGTCTTTATATGTATTTTATTCAACTAGCGTAGTGGCGCGGTTACGACTAATTCAATTCATTGCAGTGCGTACGAAATTTCAAACATTTTAACCGACATAAGGAATTTCTATTTATTCGCTATCGGACATCGGAGGAATCATTTTGGCTGGTATCACTAGCACTACTACTATCACATAATTTTGGGCATAATTAAAAGTAGAGCATTATTACTATTTTCGAATTGACTTAAATTAAAAAGCGACCGGAAAATTGTATACCAAGACACAATGAAACCTCTGAGCGAACTCCTAACACATTATATTCAATTTAAAACAATGTGCTATCAAAAAAGATCGAAGAGGGCGCTAAGAGATTTCGCAGAAATTTATACAAATAAAAAACTAAATATTATGTATACATTATACATATAATAAAAAATATATAATTC
>CAUVYR010000013.1:0-34766 GCA_963556235.1 Cryptophagus acutangulus
ACTTAACAAAATCTTGATAACTTCTAGTTTCGGTCAAATATATATTTAAAGTATCAACTGGGTTACGAGATAGAGCATCGACATTAGAATTTATTCTTCCAGGTTTAAATTTTATTTCATATTCAAATTCCTCTAGTTTTAATCTCCATCGTAATAAACGATTGCAAGGATTTTTGCAGTTGAACAACCATGTTAAGGGTTGATGGTCGGTATAAATAAGAAATTGTCTACCATAAATATATGGTCTAAAGTGTTCTGTGGCCCAAACGATAGCCAGTAATTCTTTTTCTATCGTAGGGTAATTCACTTCTGCATTATTTAGAATTCGCGAAGCAAATGCAATCGGTAAATCCTTACCTACTTCACCTTGAGATAGAACGGCTCCTAATGCATAGTTGGATGCATCGGTAGTTACTATAAATTTTTTGTTAAAGTCTGGATATTGAAGAATTGGATTGGACGTTAAAATAGATTTAAATTTTTCAAATGATTCTGTTTGAATCGGTGTCCAATTAAATTGGACGTTTTTTCTTAGCAGACTTGTAAGTGGTTTTGCTATTGCTGCGAAGTTGTTAACAAATCGACGGTAATAACCAACAAGGCCTAAAAATTGTTTGATTTGTTTAGGATTTTGTGGTATCGGATACTGAGTTACTGCTTTAATTTTCTCCGGGTTGGGAAGTACGCCTTTCTCACTGATTATGTGACCTAAATATGCGATTTCGCGATGCATGAATTCACACTTATCGGGTTGGAGTAGCAGATTATTTAATCTGAGGCGTTCAAATATCACTTGTAGTTTATTTGAGTGTTCTTGGATTGAATTGGCATAAATAACAATATCGTCTAGGTAAACGAAACATTGCAAACCTTGTAAGCCGGTTAAGACTGTATTCATTAGTCTCTGAAATGTTGCTGGAGCGTTACGCAACCCAAAAGGCATTCGAACGTACTCATAGTGACCGGATGGTGTTGAAAATGCCGTTTTATAGCAATCTTCAGGTTTCATTTCAATCTGATGGAAACCGTTGGCGAGATCTAGCGTTGAAAAATATTTAGAATTGCCTAACTGGTCAAGAATCTCTTCTATGTTCGGTAATGGGTAAGCGTCGCCGATGGTTACGTTGTTCAAGTTTCGATAATCTATAACTACGCGCCACTTTTTTTTATTAGAAGCATCCGTTTTTTTCGGTACTACCCAGATTGGGCTAGAAAATGGAGAAACTGATGGGCGAATTATATTCTGTTTTAACATATTGGAGATTTGTTTTTCGACCTCACTTTTATGTATTTCTGGAAATCGATAAATCTTACTTTGAATTGGATTTGGAACTGAAACATTAATTTCATGTTGAATGGTTTTCGTAGATGTAAGTTTATCGTTGGGGAGATAGAAAATATCGTTGAAACTTTGACATATTTGTAGTATTGAGTGTTTTTCCTCAATGTTTAAATGATCTAAACGAATATTTTCTTTTAGTAATTTTAATCTTTCCGATTCATTAGCATGATTCAAATTTATTTGTTCAACATTCATAAGATAAGAAACGGTTTCTTCAAAAGGTTCAAGGTACAGATTAATCGATTCTATTTTAACTCTATAATTATTTGTGTTTATGATAGTGGTTATTGCTTGATTTTCAGTATCTACCTTAACAATTGATTTCGCTAAATAAACTCCATTACAAATGTTGATTTCAGGACATATACCTTGATTGATATTTTGATTTAGAATATTTACTTTGATTAAGGTTTCTGACCGCGAATTTAAGAAGTAAGAGTTAGTCAGTTGTTGTGGATTGGAATTCAAATTTAGTTTGATAGGAAAAGGTAGAGATTTAATTTTTAGTTCATTCGTATAAAAATTGATTTCGGCACTTTCGTCTTTTAAAAAGTCGTTTCCTATCAGTCCATCAAATGGTACATTAGCATCATGCTCCACAATATGAAATTTTACTTTGAAGTTTTTATTATGAATTTGTAGATTTAGAATAACACTACCTATTGTCTGTACTAAATTGTTTTTACTTAAGCCGTGTAAAGCAAGAGTCTCGTTAGTATTAATATTTTGAATTTCAATTAAATGTTTGATTTTAGACGAGTTAATTAAAGAAACATTTGCTCCAGTATCGATTAAGAATTTTAGTTCTTCGTTTTTAAAATAGGTTTTTATGTATGAAGTATTTTGATTAGTAACATGTACATTCATTGATTTAGGATTTACGTCAGATTTAAGATTTTGAGTTTGTAATGTATCCGGATTACTTCTCAATGAAGTTTTACGGGAGTTTGTTGCATTAAAATTTGCGATTTGTGATTTTGTATGAGTTTGTTTTGCAACTACATTTAGATTTTGAATTACTTCTTGATTTTGAATTGGAACTAGGAATTGATTTTGAATTAGTTGATTGATTTGATTTTGTTCGCCTGTTGGATCTACTCGTTGTCCGCAGGATAGGCGCACGCCTGGGACATTTGAGAGTTTAAATGAATTGAATTAGATTCTTGAGTTGATTGTTGTTTTTTCTTATTATTGTATTCTCTTTTTCTACATTCATTAATTACATGTCCATTTTTTTTGCAATAATTGCAAAATTTTGGATTATTAATATTAGTTTGATTGTTATAATTAGAAGATTGATTGGAGTGAACATTTCTCGAATTTTGTGAATTAGTTGAGCCTGGTTTTTTGAAACAATCAATAGTGTTATGAGTTTTAGTTTTACAAAATGAGCAGTATTTGTTCGTTGATTTATTAATTGAATTATAGGATTTTTTCTTAAATTCATGAGTAGAAATTCTTAAGGCTCTTTCTTCTTCCGTAGCTTTCGATAATGCTTCGATTAAAGTTTCATGTTTTTGAGCTCGTAAGAATCGCGAAATATCTGGAATTGCGTGATAGATAAATCGATTTAATGCTAGTTCGTTAATTGTTATGATTTTTCCGCGATGTTCGTTATCGTTAGTAGAAGTAATTGAATTTAGAATGCGTGTAGTAATTTTGTCAATGCGATCGTAGTATGATAGAACAGATTCGTGAGGATATTGACGAATAGAATTCAACTCTTCCATTAATTGTACATAATGCTTTTTGTCTTGAAATAAATTATCTAGAATTTCCGACAATTCATCCCAATTAGTAACATCTTTACCTTGTAGTTGAGTGCGAACTGTACCAGTTAATTTTGAAAGAATAAAAACAAATAATGCTTGTTTCTGTGTTGCATGCGCAAGTTTTACCGCATTATTACAGTTAGCCTTAAATTCTTTAAATTCCAACCTATTACCATCAAAACTTTTGGGAATAAGCGAACACAAAAATTGCAATCGATAAGTAGGTTCAGTCATTTTGAATAAAAAGATGTAGAAAGGATATTCAAGGAGAAATAAACAACACGAATTTTACTTGAATCGAAATAAAGTAATCAAAATTAACTTACATGCAATATTTGTGCAACCGACAACGATGATGATGTGGACACGAACGCTGAGCTGCTGCTGAGTGCTGACCCTCTCGACTCTGCTAGTTGCCCCTTGGTCGTGAATGATCCAATCACTTTCCAAACAATTTTCACAATTTTGGATAAAATATCCCTCTTCTGACACCAATTATGTTAGGGTTCGTTGTTGCACACAAAAACGCGACGTAAATTAACTTAACTATTTATTAAACTTAACTTAGTAATATAATTAACCGAATTAATATCGGCAGGTTGTGGTGATTGTTGAAACTAAGACTGGCTTTTCTGAAGTGACTCTCTACTACTAATTACAACTATTTTATAACATAGGTGTTTGCCAAAAAATAATCTGTTTGTTAGAAAACTTCTAAGAAATGTTTTCGAAGAAAATGCTAAGTTGTTGAAATAAAATAGTTACAATTATAGAGAAGTTGATTACATATTGTATTATGGAGGAAATATAATATTATTATTATTCACTAGATAAAGTACGAAACTTAATATAAATTAATTATACAGGGTATACAACATCCTATTAGCAATTAGCATTTAAAAGTTTTTTGTAGTTGATTATTTAAAATTGTTTTTTTTTTTAATTTTGCTAACTATAACAAAAAAATTTCAATTACATTGATACAGTGCCGCGCGAGGGATAAACGTATTGGGAAAATTGTGTGCATTAGAGTTACTAAAATTATTTGCACATGTCCACAATTTAGCTATCGTCGTCGCGTCTATGTGTTTTTTATTGAGCCTTTATTTCTACAGCGTCACTCACAATTTACACCGACAGGAGTTTTTGAGAGGATATCAGTGTTTTTGTAAGGAATAATTTTACATTTTTATGCAATTGAGAATTTAACAAAATACAATCAATAAAACTAACTTAAATTCTTGAAACTCGAAAACTAACTTGAATCTGTCGTTTTTGGTCAACATTTGACATATTAAGTCATATTTTTTTATTTGACATAATAAGTCATTTGACTTATTTGCGTGACCTTGGACAGGCCTATATGTATATGACATCTGTTACATATGACTATAATTTAGATATTTAATTATGATTCGTCACTATTAGTTAATATTTGACATTTTTAGTTCACTTTTGGCATATTTAGTTTACATCTGTCAGTTTGAGTTTCTTTTCAACACAATCAGTGACATTGGTCGCTTTATGTTGACATTTAACATTTTTCGATTATTTTTGACATATTTGGTTAACATTTCCCATTGTTTGTTAACATTTGACATATTTAGTGGAATTCTGTCACTTTTAGTTAACATTTGAAATTTTTATTTCGTTTTTGTCATATGTTACGTTTAGTTATTATATGTCATTTTTAGTACACATTTGACATATGTAACTGACATATTATCTTATTTAGTTGACATCTTTGTTATTTAATAGATATTTCAGGTTGCTTTTGACATATTCAGTTTACATCTATCTCATTTAGTTTACACGTGACATTATTAATTCACTTTTGACATATTTAATTAATTTTATTTTGACAATTATCCTAAGAATAATTAAAATTACACTTAGAAACCAAATTTATGTAAAATCTTAGCATAAAATAATTAGAATTATTTTAAGGGTTGAGAAAAGAAAGAAAAAAAAATATATAATTGGAAATTCCAGTCGTATGTAAATGGAAAAAAGTAACAAAAAAAAAACAAGTATTCATAATGTAAGTGTATAACGGAAGTAGATTCTTTGAAAAGAATTTAAAAAAAAAATTATATACATTCTTTGGTAGATAATAGTTAGATAATGTTTTGTAAAGTATTTTGATTGGTTGTTTTCTGATTTTTGCTGTGTTAACTTTATGTCCTTTCTCGATCACCTAAATTAAATGCTTTATAATTTCCTTGATGTTTTTTTAGAATATAGGTATATTTATAGAAACTAACATAACATATGAAATAGTTTTCTTTCGTTACCTTCCAATAAAAATAAATTCAACGACTTTTAAGTTTTGAAAACAAACTGAGCACAACTTAATTATATTAAATTCCACAACACTTGAAAGATAAGCGATGAACTTGATTTGATAGGAACCCTTGGAAATTTCACAAAATATACAATTAGTTTCTTCTGAATTCCAATACTTATTTTTTGCGGTGTCTGCTTTTTGTCCTTTCTCAATCAAACTAAATTATTCCCATTGGACTTGGATTTAGAAGTGGCTATTGTTTCTGACTCAAAGTATCTGCGTCAGCTTTTTGTCAGACGCTACATTACACATAACTATTGCGCAATAGTCGAGCCAGAATTGTCTTAGCAACTTAGTGCAAAACATACATGTAGAAAATAAACATGTGCAAAACATAATTTGTCAAACAATTCGTTGGTTTATTCAATTTTCCCATTCCTTTTTGTGTCAGCTTTTTTGTTTTTTTGGATGATTGAGAAGAGACTGGCTCAAAATGCATGTGTCAACTTTTTGTCAGATGCTGCATTATACATAAGTATTACGTAATAGTTAAGCCAGATTTGCACCCATGTAAAGTTATCCATAAAATCCATCAATAAAATCGGACATTTACTACTACTCCGTTATTCTAATGACTATAATCAAACAAACTACTGCAATGGAAAGATCTCATTGTTAGCTGTTTACTGATATATAAATCATTGCTAATAAGTAATAGTCCGGTCAAGTTAGCTCAAAAAATAGGGGTAAGGTTACATTAATTCGCATAAAGCTGAATTTTGGTTTGATTGTTTATATCATCAATATAAATAAAATGTCAAAAGTCCCCATCGATCCCGCATGTGCAAAAAAAGTTATTGAAGTTCAAAGGTCGGAAAAATGTGTTTTTTGAATTTTTCAGCTAAACGGTAAGTTTGATCATAAAGATACATCAGACAAAAATTGTAGAGCATGCAATTAGCTACAAAAATTGTCCTTACACTTTTTTCTTTGACAATCATTGATTTTGAGATAAAGGGATTTAAAAGTTGTAATTTATAATCTCTATGACCTTTTTCGGGAAAAGCTCTTACCTCATCAGTGATATCTTTAAGTCCTTCGATTTGAAAATATCTTTCAAAACAATCAACACCCTAAAATCTTCGCTAGTTAAGACTAAAGACAACACCCATTATTTGAAGAAATCAGGAGTATACAGCCTTAAATGCTCGGATTGCGATATTGAATATGTTGGCCAAACAGGCAGAGCGCTGGAAGATCGTGCTAAAGAACACCTCAGATTAATTGATAAATTCACACATTCAGATAATAACAACACCCAATCTCCCTTTTCCAACCACATAATTTACAGTAAACACAATTTTTTAATCACTGATAACGTTCATCTCTTACACGCCTGCGCCAAAGGCACAAAATTGAATAATTTAGAAATACTAAAAATCAAAAAATCGATCTTGAACCCATCAGACAAACATTGTATCAACGAAACTGTTTTCGAAACTGATTCAATCCTCACAGCTCTGAATTGTTTAGAACGCAATTAATTAACACCATATTACACTTCAGTCTATTACACTCCAGCAAATTTGAATTCACTCACTCTAGCAGGTTTTTGTTATTATATACCTCTGTGTTATATACAGATTTCAAGACCGATAGTGTCACCTATGATTGGACGCGTGCAACACTTGTGGAAAATCAAGATCCCTACTCTAAGGAATCTCATTGTCATCTGTCATTTCTCGTTTTCTCGATTTCATTTCAAGACGAAATCTTGACATTACAATAATAGATTAATTATCGTGTAATATTCGGCTAATCATCGATTAATAACAGTTAATAATGATATCTTTTGGAGGTGGCATTAAGGCGAAACCGCCTGATTAACTCATTAATTGGCGGCTCGCAAGATGCAGTGCTAATTTTTCGTTGTCAAAAAGTCAAAATTATGTAATTTCTAAGGTTATCTACAAAATTTTATATACTAATTTAAGGACATACAGGATGAAAGACTATCAAAACAATCAAATTAAAAGATATTTTTACGAACAAGAATTATTGAAGGTTAAAAATCTTGATATATACCTGGTAGAAAAAATAATTAAAAAACGAGATGACAATTGTGGTTAGGATTTGAGAGCTTAAAAGTAAAAAAAGATTAAAAGTAAAATGAAATAGTATATTACATAACGAGCGCGGAAAGTGACGCTTAACACACGTATGAAGAAGTTGACGCACGAGGCCTTTAGGCCGAGTGCGGCAACCCACGAAATGTGTTAAGTCACTTTCCAGCGAGTTAAGTCACTTCCAGCGATGTACGCTATTTTTCCCACGACCAAACAATAATCTAACGAATGTTAATTATTTTGACATTTTTTTTAATGATGTAACAGTCATGAGGCGATTTTCAATTTTTTTGACTACCTTTTGTTTTTCCCGGATAAACGACTATTAAATGCAAATTTTTTATTGGCTGGAACTAGAGGCCTCTGCCAAGTCGCACGCTATTGGTCGAATCCTTAACGCACAGCTCAGCCGTGCGATATAATATCGCACGGCCGAATGATATTGCATGCTTTCGTCGTATGTTTCTTATTCGGAAACTATGATTTTCGTATGTGGTCGTGGGAAAACTATTTATTATTATTAATTCTCATATATAATACAAGTGGATGCCATCTTGCCGGCAATTTTTATCTGTCAGATTGATAACGAGTAGCTGTTGCAACGACAATCGACAACCGACAAGCGATTGTCTAGAAGCAACAGCTACGAGTTAATCTGACTAATAACAATTACCAAAAGATTGCTGCCATGAGTTGTATTCGACAAGACAATCCCAATGAATGACTTGAAATGATAAAATCAGGGTGCCTTTTTGTATACAGTTCGTATTCTTTCCTGTTTGTCAAAGTAACAAAATACATTTGTAATTCATAAGCTAAGCTAACAATTGCAAGCACTGCTGTTTACAATTCTGCGAGTGCAAGTACTGGGCAAGAAACGCAAATTGTATACAATAATTGCAATGTTAATAACTATCATTAATTAGGTGTTATTTAGTGCTATTAAATAATGTTCTTGTTAACTTCTTTTCATTTTTTTTTGACAGCGACAATCGAACATTTTTGACAGCGACAATAGCATATCTATAGGTTTCTTGTCGAAATAATAGCCTTCTTTTTAGTTTCTCAGAGTAACATTATAGAACATGAATTGGATTGTCATATATAATACAACAAGTGGCTGCTATCTTGCCGGCAATTTTTATCTGTCAGATAGATAACGAGTAGCTGTTGCGACGACAATCGCCACGAGCGCTTCAGCGCGAGTGCCGATTGTCTAGTGGCAACAGCTACGAGTTAATCTGACTGGTAAAAATTACCAAAAGATTGCTGCCACGAGTTGTATTCGACAAGACAATCCAATGAATAATTTAAAATGATAAAATCTGATAAAATCAAGGTGCCTTTTTTGTATACAGTTTGTATCTTTTCCTGTTTGTATTTTGTATGTCAAAGTGACAAAATACATTTGTAATTCATAAGCTAAGCTAACAATTTCAAGCAATGCAGTTTACAATACTACTAGTGCAAGTACTAGGCAAGGAACGCAAATTGTATACAATAATTGCAATGTTAATAACTATCATTAATTAAGTATTATTAAGTGTATTAAATTTCGTTATTCTTGTTAACGTTTCATTTTTTTGACAGCGACAATCGTACATTTTTGACAGCGACAATCGAACATTTTTGACAGCGACAATCAAACATTTCTGACAGCGACAATAGCATATCTAGGTTTCTTGTCGTAATAATAGCCTTCTTTTTAGTTTCTCAGAGTAACATTTAGAACATGAATTGGATTGTCATGTTAATAGAAATTGAATTTATTAAAACAAGTTGTATAAATAAATAACATTATACAAAATACAAAACTAAGGTGAATAAAAAATTTCTTCCATAGAAAGGCAATCAGGGAGCGTTCCCATTATGCTTGTAGCATTTTCTCGTTGAATCGCAAGTGAAATGCGTTGATACAGATACTCTTTAGAAAGTGGGTTACCAGTCAAATGGATGAATTTTTTTCCGATAATATCTATAAGAGCAATTGCTTCCTGCGACCAAGGACCCATTGTTTCGACAGCAAAAGCAACAAAACAGTTGTTTTAAGATTTTATTTTTTCATACTTTAAATGTTTTTTGCTCAATTCTATCTCGGCTGCAACTCTTACTCCGTTTCCTTCTAGTTTTTGGTACGAATCAGCAAAAGTATCTACACAAGTAGCGTCCCAAATAAGAGGCTGCTCTTTAACCAAGGTGTTAGAGTCATTCCATCAGGTCTTTTACCATCACTCCTAAACATACCGGTAGGTTCTAATATAGCTGCGAAATTGATGGAACCAAAAGCTCGGAAAATAATGTTGTTAATTTCATAGTACCGAGAAAAACGCCCTGCGCTTTTAAAACAACTAAGGCCATGTTTACCTTTTTCGTCAACAATATAACCACATCGACATGTGTGGACTTGACAAATATCGCATCCTAGCCTCAAGCAATACAAATGCATAAAGAGTTGTCATCTAAATTGGTTCCAATATTTGGCAAAGGGATTACCTGAAGCCAAGCATTTGATTCAGAACATTGAAGAGCCATAAAGCGAGATTTTTCTAATGTAGAGTTTAAGCAAGAGTTTAAGTTAATGTTTTTAATTTTATTTATGTCATGTTAATACATTTAATTCAAACAACAAACTAATTGTTACACCCATTATCAATATTTTCCATTGGTTGTTGAAATTTAGATAGTAACAGGTTCAAACGCGTTTTATCAACTTTTCCACTCAAATAATATTCACAAGCCTCTATAGCGTTGTAGCAATCCAATTCTTTCTTAGCACTTTCTTCGGGCTCCAGAATTGGATCTAACTTATTTTGTTCCAGACAATACTCCATAGCTAGAATATTTAGTACTCCAATATGATGTCGAACTCTATTTTCAAATGTATCCTCTTGACCGTCATGTTCCTTATTTAAATTATCCAACGCATAGCAAGTCCACATTTTCTTGTCTTCCTACTATATAAAATAATCAAAACTTATTATAAATTAAAATAATAAAAAATATCAAAATTAATATACCAGCACGTCAAATATTATTGTGATATCTTTCTTTGATGGAGTTCAATTGTTGAATGAATATTATTTTGACTAATATTACACAATTAAAATAATATTTTACCAAATTTTATTTAGAAGAGTTTGTAAAAATTTTTTGTTGCATCAGCACCTGCACCATAAAAATTAATATACTCAATAATAAAATGCGCGACTAAACACAAATTTTGTTATGCACTGCGCTGTTTTAGTATCCCCATAGTGTTTTTTGCTATGTCAGCATTTTGTTTCAAAATCCTCTTATACATACTGGATACAATTTTTTAATGGAATGTCGTCATTGTTTTAGAATCCGCATGGCTTAAAATAGTCAGTTACTTATCACACATTAATACATGTGTTATCACATATGAATACAATTATTAGAATCGATGCGGACATTTATCGGGAGTAAATGCACAAGAGATACAATTTTTATCGGATAATTTTATTTTAATACGAATGGTTTGTTGCTATGCAAATATCTCGAGCAGAAAAAACAAGAGAAAAACACGACCGCGAAGCGAAAGTTTGTTTTTTCTGCAAGCAATATTTCCTCAAAGCAAGAAATTATGAGTAAATTTAAAATAAAATTATCCTGATTAAAATTAAATCTCGATTGTATTTTAAGAAGACAATTTTTTTCCTACCTGTAAAAATCGTAGTCACAATGCATTTGATGGCATTTATTTTGATAAAATATGTTACAACCTCTATTTTTACTCATCAATTTTCTTATTTACCTAAAATTTCTATGGTTATGTTTTTCTAAAAGTTATTTACTCTGTAACTGTCACTTATAGTTTAAACATCTTTAAACACAAAAGTGCAAGAAATTAGTCGATTTGGAAATTTTTCAAATCAAAAAATTAAATAAAACATAAAGTTTTTTTTGTTGTTCGTAATCAATAAATTGTCTCGTCGAATTGCACTTGAGGTTTTTTTTTTCATTGGATAAATTTTGTATTCCAAATTTAAACTTGTTTCCTTTAAGTAATTTGATTCAAAAAGTTGTCAATGTCAAAATCACTCGACCTACAGTCTCGTGATTTTGGAAATGACAACTTTTTTCATCAAATTACTAGGCAACAAGTTTTTGTTGAATACATAAATTTACCCGATAAATACATTCTTATATGAGAAGCCAATCAAAAGTCCAATATTTTCAAATCTGAACCAATCACGTTCGTTATTAAGTGATAAAAACCGCTATCAATAGGTGGAAAAAACGATAAAAACCCGTATTACTATTTAATAGGGGTTGCCATGACAATTATCTAGTATGCTTTGCTATTTTTTGCTATTAATGTCAAATTAATGTTACAAAATTGAAAAATGCAGGCTCAAGAACGTTTCGGTAACTGTTCACTTCTAAATATTGAAGATGCAATTAATAAGACAATTCAAGATGCAATTAATAAGACATTAGCCTCAATCATGTATTTATCTCCCTAAAATACATTCGAGATTCAATTTTCATCAGGATAATTTTATTTTAAATTTACTCAAAATTTGTTGCTATTTGGAAATATCTCTCGCAGAAAAGACATGAGAAAATCGCTCCAGCTGCGCTGTCGCGATTTTCTCATTTCTTTTCTGTTCGAGATATTTCCATAGCAACAAATCTTTCGTATTAAAATAAAATTATCCGGTGAAAATTGAACCTCTTATGTATTTACCCCCGATAAAAAAAGCCTGTTGTGTAATTACAGTCGATTAATAAACAACTCAAATAATAGCTATTTATGCAACCAGTTAGGAAATGCATTTTTTTGTGTAACGAGCGGATTTCTGCGGGACGAGCGCAGCGAGTTCTGCAAAATAACGCGAGTTACACAAAATAGCATTTCCTAACATGTTGCATACAAGATTTTTTCTAATTTTTACAAGAACCTTCTCAAAAAAGAGTTTTTTAAACTTATGATATTAATAATTTAGTGAATTTTATCAAAACAAGTAGGCTTTATTCGGAACTTTTCATCACCAGTTGTGAAATATTTTTCATTACATCACCAGTTGCGTAAAATGTGCCGTTTGCCAACTACAATCGATTTTGAAAAGTCACATTTTACATGCCAAAATTAGAAAAATTTATTATTTGCAATTAATATACAAAAAATTTCAAACCAATAAAGAAAAAACAAAAAATGCAGAAAGAACATAATTTCGAGTTTTGCAAAATACCTCAAACTGTTTCCAAATTGAGGTTCGGCATTGAATACCAGATTTCGGCTTACTTGTACAGTTTAGGAAACGTTTCTAAAACGTTCTATATCATTCATTTTGCTTTTTGCT
Organism: Cryptophagus acutangulus; assembly: GCA_963556235.1. NCBI lineage: Eukaryota > Metazoa > Arthropoda > Insecta > Coleoptera > Cryptophagidae > Cryptophagus > Cryptophagus acutangulus. The sequence continues at coordinate 12,855 of CAUVYR010000013.1, forward strand.
TACTTTTCTGTTCTGACAGACCAAATTTGTTTGAAGAAGTCAAGGCTTACTTTTTTTTTAAAATACCGTGTATTATTCGATTTGAAAATTGAAGCTAACTTTTTATTCGCCGAAAATAGCAAGTTGCTAGACAAAAAACACCGAGTGCACAATTTTGATTGGTTGATTAAATCTCGAGTGTATTTTAAGAAGATTAATAAACAACTCAAACAAATTTATTATTTGCAATTAATAAACAAAAAATTACAAACCAATAAAGAAAAAACAAAAAATGCAGAAAGAACATAATTTCGAGTTTTGTAAAATATCTCAAACTGTTTCCAAATTGAGGTTCGGCATTGAATAGCAGATTTCGGCACACTATTACAGTTTTGGAAGCGTTTCCAAAACGTTCTATATCATTCATTTTGCTTTTTACTTACTTTTCTGTTCTGACCAGGGTCCGTAATCTTTAACGTAGAATTTCATTTAGTGTTAGAGTGGGGGACCTTAGTTCATAGAGGCAACACTTGCCCCGCCACATTCGCTTCTTCTTTTATTATCATTAGTAATATAACAAGAGAGTGAAAATAAATTATTTTCTAATTTATTGAACTCTCGAGTTGTATTCGGAAGATTCTTTTTTGACAAACCAATAGAAAATATTATTAATTTTGCCTATTGATGGTCCAGTAAAACGTTTTTCGGTCATGTTTTAAGATTTACGATACGATGATGACAATCAAACGATAAAAATGTCAGAAAACAAATGATCAAAAACAATGTACAGAAATTATTCTCGCGAAAATAATGTAGACACATTATTCCCACTATAATAATGATATGATTGGATAGAATTAATCACATGATCAAAAATACTGCGACATGATTGGTTAATAGGATCGTCAAAAAATAATCTCTGTAATTACAGGTAACTCTTGTATATAATCTATGTTTATTTTATTCTAACCTTATTAGTTTATTGACATTCGCTTCGTGCTTATTCATTAATCCGAGTTTTTTCCAAGTGTTTTCTGTGTTTTTGTATATTTTCGTATATCATTTATATTGGGATTGACCGAAATCGGGATTTAAGTGTTGTGTACCGAATTGTAATAACAATTATCGTTCTAATGATCATGCATACAATGCCAAATAACAATGATGTAAGTTAAAAATATAAAGAAATTGGAATGTTATTAAACGAATAATCTATTTCAGTTGTTTAGTAAATGCCAAATGGTGTAATGCTGTGGGAAGAATCGATTTGCTAGAAAAAACTGTGAAACAACCAAAGAATATTTTGATTTGCTATACCTATTCATTTTGCGGATGAAGACGTACGAAATATCGAAGAACCGATTTATTTTTATTTAGTATTTATTATTTATATATAATAAATATATTATATTATATTATATTATGTACAGTGCCGGTCATTGAATTTCGGGCAAACTTCTCTGTAACTGTCATTTATAGCATTGTAAAACAATGTAATTTTAAACTGACAGTGAAAGTTCTGCCCGAAATTCAATGACCGGCACTGTATGTTTTTTTTCAGCAGAAGTAAATGTTATTTATAAATTTTAAACTTAATTTTATTAGTATAATATTGATAGTAATAAAATTAATATTTACTTTAGAGTAAGAAAATATTAATTTTATTAGCTTCAATATTATACTAATAAAATTAAATTTAAAATTTAAAAATGACATTTATTTTTGCAAAAAACCCATTAATTCAAATTTCCCTCCAAAAAATAAATTTGAATTACCCGCCAAAACGTACGCTAGTGGCTCCAGCACTGAATTGCCTCTATGAAGCTAAGCAACTCTTAGTGACGTATGGTAGTAAGAGATAGCTATTAGTCACCAGGCCCAGGCTCATATGAATTTCTGATTACCACATATTTTATACTTTGTGAGGTACAGTGGCGGCCAAAAAAAATGCAACACCTAATATTGCCTTTTGTAAATCAACCTTTTAGCATACTTGATATTAGTCACATATTTATTGTCAGTGTCAAAATAATTTTATAATAAATTATCACAAAAGACTTAAATCCTTCAAATAAATGCCTCAATTAAACACATTTCAAAAATCCAGAGCCATTGCTGACTTAGAAAACGGTTGGTTATTGCGAGAAGTTGCTGCAGGAAAAAAATATATTTTTTTAAAATATTAATTTTTTTTAATTTTTAATTTTTTTTTCAATTTTAATATAAAGTCATTTTACAACACTAAAACTTTTAAAATTACGCCTACTATTCGTTTAAAGGTGTTGCGTTTTTTTTGGCCGCCACTGTACTTGCCATGACCAAGTCCGACAACCTCCCGTCGATATTTTTTTCAAATTAGTCTGCTTTTTTGCGCTGGACACCCCTAAACATGGCGATTTCTTGGGGTCGCCATTACTCATTACCACATATTTCATTCAAATGGAGTGGGGTGGATATTTGATTTGAAAAATGAATATAAACTTGTCCTACCAAAAATCGACCGCTTTTGCCACGTCCGACAGCCCAAACATGGAAAAATGACGGAGTAGCAATTACTGATTACCACATTGTTCGTTTTTATGGAATCGCTTACCAAAAATATATATAATTATTCAGTCATATTGTCCTACAAATTTTCGACCGCGTTTTTCTAGTCCGACGACTCAAAGCCGGAATTTTGGCGGGGTACAGGTTATTGAATACCACATGTCGGACAAAAAAACATATGATAAATTAGCATTTTTTATAATAGAAAACTGTGATGTCCGACAATATTATGACCGCGTAACGTGAGTCAGAAAAAAAAAATGAACAGTAACAAATTTTTGTAGAAATACAGGCCACACACTATACACTACTGTATGGTGTGTGGCCTAACTGTATAGTGTGTGGCCTACTGTACTACTGTATTACAATCATCCAAATAAATAGTGTTTTGTACTACAATCAACTTTAACAATTTTTAAGTTTTTTTTTAGTTAGTCTTTCAGAAATTTTCTTAAGGTAAAATCTACTTATTATTTAAAGTTGCATCTATGGTTAAAATTTTCTGATGAAGTTGTGAAACACCCTGTATACATACATTTTGTAATATTTGTTAATTTGATTTTTAGTGCTTTTGCAGACATTTTTTGTCGGACAAGTATATAAAGATATTGTACAAATAATAACAACTCTAAAATAAAAAAAATTAGACATGTGCGTGATGTGAATATAATATGGTGTGCTACCGAGCTATCCAAATTTCGTTCATTTTCGCGCATGACGTCACGTTGGGACTAGATAATTATAGTATGAAAATCAAGTTAAGTTTGGCGGTTTTATTTAATGTTTATCTGCTTGCGTCTCGAAATGACAACTTTATGAGTGTAATTTTTAATGTCATAATGACATGCATTATGACAATAAAGACTATACTGATTTTCGAGCTGATTACATTATAGTACTGAGTACTATAATGAATTCATTATGGTACTCAGTACTATAATGAAACTGAATACCATATTAAAATTCAATAACATTTTCAATCAACTAACAAAATGTGCAAAATATGGCAAAAAACTTTTTGAAAATTTATTTAAATTTATTACAAATTATGAAGAAATTAATTAAACAAATTAAAAATCAATTAAAATTACACATCAATTTTCAGGTAATACGATTATATCGATAAATTAGTGACGTTTAGGTGACAGCAACATATTTATTTTATAGATTTTACATTTTTTTAAAGCTAAATAATTTATTTCAAATTTCTTCTTTAATATACGCAAGCAGATAAAATTTTGTATGTCATTCGGATCGTAACTAATCATTATGGTACCAGTCGCGTTATCAGACTCGGCTGGCGCCTCGTCTGATAAATTTTACGACTGGTACCATAATGATTGATATTACGATAAATAACTATTATTTCAATCAAATATTGGAATAAATACATAGTAATAGTTATTTATGTCATAAGGATCGTAATATCAATCATTATGGTACCAGTCGTGAAGTTTATCAGACGTGGCGCCAGCCGAGTCTGATAACGCGACTGGTACCATAATGATTAGTTACGATCCGAATGAGATACAAAATTTTATCTGCTTGCGTATATTAAAGAAGAAATTCGAAATAAATTATTTAGCTTTAAAAAAATGTAAAATCTAACAAATAAATATGTTGCTGACACCTAAACGTCACTAATTTTTTGATATAATCGTATTACCTGAAAATTGATGTATCATATTAGCCTTGAATTGTTCGATTTTCTGGCGTTAATTTGAATAATTGTACAATTCCTACTAATAATGTTTACAATCGTTAATTTTTGCGCCTTCATACGGCATGACTAGATTTCTACATCTTAAAATCCGCCAGAAAAGGGTTTTTGCCGGCCTCGGCCTGCAAAGTGTTTCCATAGTTACATATTTTTTCCATTTTTAGTTTTTCCTGCAAAGTGTTTCCAAAGTGTTTCCATAGTTAGTTATTTTTCCAATATCGGCCTGAAGATTTTTGTGGCAATAAATTGTTTATAACATTTTCTGCAGCTTTTAAAATATGTTTTGGTGTATTCATATTTTGATAAATTTGCAATTACTGTATATAACATTGACATTTGTTAGTGTCAAAAGAAAACAAAAGATGGCTCTATTTATTTTTTTGCATTGTCAATTTATTATTTAGCATTTTTTTAAAGAACTATGTATTTATAAGAGTATTCGACACAAAAAATATTGTACGCAACATGTCCGGAAAGATTCCTTGCAGGACACGCCGACTTTCAGGCCTCCGCCGGCGGCGTCGGCCTGAAACTCGTCTGCTTGTCCTGCAAGACACTACTTTCCGGACTTGTTACGTAAATAACTATTGTTTAATTAATTTCTTCATAATTTGTAATAAATTTAAATAAATTTTCAAAAAGTTTTTTGCCATATTTTGTTAGTTGATTGAAAATTTTATTGAATTTTAATACAGTATTCAGTTTCATTATAGTACTGAGTACCATAATGAATTCATTATAGTACTCAGTACTATAATGTAATCAGCTCGAAAATCAGTATAGTCTTTATTGTCATAATGCATGTCATTATGACATTAAAAATTACACTCATAAAGTTGTCATTTCGAAACGCAAGCAGATAAAATATTATTAAGTATTTTGGTGTGGCCGTTGTTGTTAGTAAGTGATCTTATATTTAACTACAGAATTAAAAGGGTTTGTTTTTCTCTTTAATATATTTGTTAATTAATATAATTTTCGTTGCTATAGACAATTTAATATTACACTTTCAATAGAACCAACGTGACGTCACGAAATAATATAGCAACCTGCGCGATAGCACACCATATTATATTCACATCACGGACATGTGGTAATCAGTAACCGGTACCCCGCCAAAATTCCGACTTTGAGTCGTCGGACTGAAAAAACGCGGTGGAAAATTTGTAGAACAATATGACTGAATAGTTATATATATTTTTGGTAAGCGATTCCGTAAAAATGAACAATGTGGTAATCAGTAATTGTTACCTCGTCATTTTGCCATGTTTGGGTTGTCGGACGTGGCAAAAGCGGTCGAATTTTGGTAGGACAAGTTTACATTGGTTTTTCAAATGAAATATCCACCCCACTCCATTTGAATGAAATATGTGGTAACCAGTAATTCTGACCTCGGGAAATCGCCATGTTCAGGAGTGTCCAGCGCAAAAAAGCAGACTAATTTGAAATAAATATCGACGGGAGGTTGTCGGACTACGTCATGGCAAGTACCTCACAAAGTATAAAATATGTGGTAATCAGAAATTCAAAGGGGCCTGGGCCTGGTGACTATATCTACATCTTCTCTAATCTATGGTTCTGACAAACCAAATTTGTTTGAAGAAGTCAAGGCCTACTTTTTTTTAAAATACCGTGTACTATTCGATTTGAAAATTGAAGCTAACTTTTTACTCGTATGCAATTCCACAAAAACTGGTTTTTTATCGGATATTTTTTTAGTTTATACGAAAACGTGGTTGCCTGGCAGCTTGATGAGGCAAATTGCCAAAAGGAAACCTCGTTTGAGTAATAAAATCAAAAAATATCCGATATCAAAAACAAGTTCAAGTGCAATTTAACAAGACAATTTTGCGAATGAACAAATCGAAATCAATCGACTCATTTTGTATTTTATGTTAATTAATAAAATTTGACAAGTATTGTCAGACTACTTTAATTTTTAAGTTTTATGTGCATGTAGTTACGGATATAACGAGGTATCACATTAGAATATCCACTAAAAATGTTGTTTCATTTTATCCGCTCATACATCGACAAAAACCGAGAAAAACATTGACTCATATGTCATAACATATACATGAGTAAAATTGTCGCCGAAAATAGCAAGTTGCTAGGCAACAAAAACCGAATGCACAATTTTGATTGGTTGATTTACAGAGGTGTTTATTAATCACATCAAACAAACGTATTTCAAACATCAAATTAACTTGTCCAAGCGTTTTTCTTATTAATGTTGAATAATAGAATTATGATTTTTGTATCATACTTTATGACCACACTGTATATAAATAATTATAGAATCTTCAATCAGTTACAAATGACAAAACGTGAAAAATATTTTTAGTTTTCTTGTAATTAATTATTAAATGCTGTTAATGCGGCGAAGTTCTATAAGTTTCGCCAATCGAAAAAAAAAACAACGAAATAATGCACGACGAATAATTAAGTAAATTGCACCTATCTTGGTCTCTGTAGCTGATGAATTTGGGTGACTTCTTCCAAAATGATAGTAGGAAAGGATAATCCAGCGGATAGAGGGATGCACAAAGAGCATACAATGCTCATGCGAGAAAGTGACGGATGCATCAGAATAAAAATGCACAAAGAACGTATACGAGCATTCACGATCGTGGAGAGGGATTTTTAAGTATTTATTACGATTAGATTAGCGATGATAGATTACGACGAAATTCGCGATAAGATTACAATAAGATTAGTTTGAGGATCGAACGTAAAGTCCTTCTTTTAACTCTTTTAACGCTCCTCGATCGGGAATGTTTGTGAACGCCAAAGCAGAGCAAAAAACCCAAAAATTCGCATTCGATTTGTTTTCGCTGCAAACATTTTAAATTTAAACCAAAGTCATCGCATTCTCTCTCTCTTCAACAAATACTAAAAATTATTAAAAAAAAACGAACACAACAAGCGGGGCAAAACATACCGCCCACCTAAAACGCGATGAGCTTTTGCGTTTCATTCAACCGAAACGTTAGGTAGGGACACACTTTGACCACCGGTCGTTTGAGTACACTGTTAGCAGTTTTTAGCGTAACTACGCGAACAATACCATCTGGTCCTGGGTGGACTGTATTGACCCGAGCAAGACTCCATTGTCGAGGAGAAAGTAAATTGGTTTTTCGGGTCTTTGCTTAAAGAGCAAATAGGACGCAAATTTAACAATGTTTCGATTGGAACCAGTACCGTATACAATTCCTCATATGTCAGTACTTGGTCGCCAACAACGCAATAAAGGTGAGTCGTAACGGATTTGATTCCGGCTTCCCACAAGCCTCCGAAATGAGGAGCAGACGGAGGATTGAAATTCCACTCAAAACCCACTTGAGCAGCAGATTCCTGCATATGATGCAATATTAGTTTATTTGCTGCAACGAAATTAGTACTGCAATCGGAAAACACATACGTGCATCGTCCACGGCGCAAAACAAACCGACGAAAAGCGGCTAAGAAGCAATCTGGGGAAAGATCTGAAACCAATTCGATGTGTAGGGCCTTAGTTACAGAGCAAACGAACAAGCCAATGTAAGGCTTGACATTTTTAATACCCTTATGTTTGTCAAGAGTAACGTTGAATGGACCATCATAAATAACGCCCACGCACGAGAACGGCTTCACTTGAGAAAGTCGCAAAGTAGACAAGTCGCCCATTTGAGGCTGTGTAGCTGAAGGATTCAGGCGCCAACATCGAATGCATTTAGATACTATTCGAGAAATAACGCGTTTTGCACCCAGAATCCAGAATTGTTGCCGCAACAAACACTGAAGAGTCTGCGACCCTGGGTGTAAATACCTGAGATGAAATTGCTCTATCACCATATCAGTTAACCGATGAGATGCAGGTAGTAGCATCGCATGTTTTGCATCAAAAGACAACGACGAATTGCGAATTCGACCACCTACCCTTAGAATAAATACTAGCATTGTCAAGAAAGGCCGATACTTTTATCAAGAGAAGGTTAAAGAAGGTTAAAGAAGGTTAAATTTATTTTATTTCTTTGTTTTTAATTTTATTTAATTATTTTACCAAATTAAATAAATTGTGATTTGTGCATTATTGTTACTGTGCTTTTCTCGTCTGAGTGTGGTAATAATCCTATTACTGGTGTCGTTGTGTTGCTTTTGCCAAAATGGGCAAAGAATCGGACGATTCTAACCTAAGATCGGGGCACCTCATGTGTAAACACTGCAAAAAAAAAGTGGTAAAATCCTCCCTGGAGTGCCACACATGCGGTTCCATTTTCCACCCTGGTTGTGCTGCAGCTGCAAAGGTGCAATATGACGAGGAAGGGAATCTCATTTGTTGTGTTGTGAATAACTTACCTGCTACTGCGTTATTTCGGTCAACGTCGTCTGATTTGGATAGAAACAAGCGTCCGCGCTCTGAAAATGTTGAAGATGCGGTAAACTATACATTGGATGACATTTACCTAATGCTCACTCATATCCAGGCCTCCAACAAATCATTGAACGAAAAAATTGATCAACTTATTGCCGAAAATGCGATCCTGAAGTCGGAAGTAAACCTTCTTAAGTCATCGTCTGCTAAGTCTAGAGAAAATTCACAACCACCAGTCTTAAATAATTCCAAGAAGCAGAAGACTTACTCGCATGCTGTAACTAACACTGTTGTTATCAGGCCGAAAGCAGCCCAGACGAGTTCGGAAACGAAAGCGGATCTGCAACTCAATATATGCCCCATCGAGTCAAACATAAATATTTCTAGAGCCAGAAACGCGCGTAATGGTGCGTTAATAGTCAGCTGCTCTTCTGCTGATGATGCGGTTAAATTTAAAAATATCGCTGGATCCAAACTCGCGGAGAAATATGATGTGAGTGACACCAAAAAGCTCCACCCTAGAATCCGTGTGTCTGGGCTATCCAAAGACTACACTGATGATCCCTCTACCTGCCTCAATACCATTAGAACTCAAAATGATAAGTTTTTTTCTACCGAATCTCGTCTCGAGCTAATTAAATACTATTCGCTCAAAAATAATGATAATCTGTTTCAGGCTGTTTTGCAACTAGATGCTAATACCTACGCTAAGGTGCTCGATGCTGGCAAGTTGTATGTGGGCTACAAACCGTGTGATGTTTACGATGCTGTCGATATCAGTCGCTGTTTTAATTGCTGTGGTTTCAACCACATAGCTAAGTATTGTAAGAGCAAGCCAGTGTGTCCTAAATGTTCTGGGGAACACAAAGTAATTGATTGTACTTCGGAGTCTCGGAAATGTGGTAATTGTGTCAATTTGCTGAAAATTAAACCGGATATAAATATTACTCATGCCGCCTGGGATAAAAATTGTCCAGTCTATAAAGAAAAATTTTCAATTTTTAAGTCGGAAGTCAGTTTGGTCAACACATAGCAACCAGTCGAGTCAAATGTCTGTAAAAAACTTAAACGTTCCAAGTCGTATGTTGAACTGAACATTTTATACCAAAATGTGCGCGGGCTCAATTCAAAAATAAATGTTTTTTTTAATGCCGCGATTGATTTACACAATCAAGTCGACGTTGTTGCTCTGTCTGAAACTTGGCTAACTGGGAACGTCAATAGCAACGAATTGTTCAATAGCAATTTTAATGTTATTAGATGTGACAGATCTAAATCGGCCACCAACAAATCTCGGGGCGGTGGTGTTTTGTTGGCAATTAAAACGTCCCTGACTTATGAGACTATCGAAATCAAAGACATCTGTGATATTTCATGTCTAGTCGATATTGTTGCAATCTCCTTATCTAATTTTTCCAGTCAGCTGATCATTCTAGTCATTTATGTACCACCTAGTCTTAATTTAAGTGTGTACGAAGGGATTTTTGAATCCATTGAACGTTGCGAACTCTTCTATGGACCAGACTTGCTAATTATTGGAGATTTTAACATCCCGGAATATGGAAACTGCTTGAATACTGGCCTGTTGAACAAAACAGTATTATGTTTAAATAGCTTCCGTAATTTTTACTCACTAGATCAATTCAACAATGTTGTCAATGTGAATAATCGTCTTCTGGACCTGGTTCTTTGCAACAAAGCCTGCGTCGTTGATAAGTCGTTTTGTTCACTGGTTGCTGAAGATAAGCATCACCCTTCAATTACCATCAGTCTTGAGTTGATGAAAACTACAACACCAAAAAATACTTGGTGCTGCGGAAATAGCTCTAAGAGTAACTACAATTTTAAAAAAGCAAATTATTTGGGTTTGTATAACCACCTGCTGAATATCGATTGGACCTTTCTTGCGGTTTTTAATGATGTTAATGCCATGATCGATTCGTTTTACAACACCCTGTACACAGCCTTTGACCTTTTTGTTCCAAAAACATCGTCTAAAGGCAGCAATAAATATCCAGCTTGGTTCAACTCAGATATTAAAAAGCATATTAGAGATAAGTTACTCGCATGGCGATATTTTAAAAAAACCGGATCTTGTCAAGCGCTCACAGATTTTAAAAAGCTGAGTAATTTTGTCAAGAAGCTGATCAGGAACGCCCATCAGGAATATTTGCGGAATATTGAAAATAACATTAGGTCTGATCCTAATAATTTTTGGACTTATTTTAATAGCAGGAGAAATACATCCGGAATTCCCAGTTCCATGGTATTTAACGGTGTTCAAATGGACAATCCGACCGATATCGTTGACTCGTTTGCTATACAATTCACCAACATAAACTCGGACAGTATCAACGGGAGTCTTAGTGAAAACATAGTCTTAAACACCAATGTGTTAAATATACAAGGAATTTCCGGTAATGATATTTCTGCTGCTATTAAAAAATTGAAACCAAAGCTCACCTCTGGCTTGGATCTCATCCCAGCGTTTCTTATTAGGGACTGTTCGTGCGTTTTTGTTCGGCCTCTTGAGATAATTTTTAACAAAATTATTACTTACGCTGTATTTCCTGATGTTTGGAAAATGGTTAAGTTATGTCCAGTTTTCAAAAATGGTAGTAGAAACGATATCGCGAATTATAGACCAATCGCTATCATTTCAAATTTTAGCAAGGTCCTTGAATTTATCCTGCACAAAATAATTTATAATCACATTAAAAACGTCCTATCACCATCCCAACATGGTTTTATGCCCGGTAGATCAACCTCTACCAATCTGTTTATGATCACTCAATTTCTGGCCAACCATCTCGATAACAATAGACAAGTAGATGTTATTTACACAGACTTCACAAAAGCGTTTGATAGACTTGATCATTGCATTTTATTGCATAAACTAACTATGTTCGGCTTATCGGACTTACTCGTGAAGTTTTTTGCTTCTTATTTGAATAATCGTACCCAGCGTGTATATTACAAGGGTTTTACTTCATCAGCCATTGAGGTGCATGCTGGTGTGCCACAGGGTTCAATTCTGGGTCCACTGTTATTCAATATTTATATTAATGATATTGTAAATGAAATTGAAACTCACACTCTTTTATATGCAGACGATATGAAATTATACAGAGTAATTGACAATATTGAGGATTGTGCCACTTTGCAAAGCAATCTTGACATTATTCATTCTTGGTGTGAAGCTAATCGTTTGCCCCTCAATATTTCCAAGTGCTATGTAGTTTCATACTCGCGAGCGCGTAAAAACATAAATTTTGAATACCATATTAATAACGTACCTGTTGGTAGAACAGATTCTTTCAAAGACTTAGGTGTACTATTTTCGTGTAAACTTTCCTTCCAGCAACACATTGACACTATTACTGCATCTTCTTACAAGAGTTTAGGATTTATTATGCGCACTTCCAAAGACTTTGCCGAATTAGATACTATTTGCTTGCTCTTCAATACATTCGTTCGCACTCGCCTGGAATACGCGTCAATCGTATGGTGTCCTTCCTACTTAGGCCAGATAAATAGTATAGAAAAAATTCAACGGAAATTTTTAAAATTTATTTATTTTAAATTGAACGGTGTTTATCCTGAGCATGGATTTCCCTATGCCACTCTGTTAGAACAGAGGAAATTCTCTAGTCTCCTTCAGAGAAGAAAATGCAACTCGGTTCTTTTTTTGTTTAAAGTAATTAATGATAAGATCGACTGCGTGAGTATATTAGAACAGCTTAGTTTTCATGTACCTAAGCAAGCACTTAGATCACACAGAACTTTTCATGTTGAAGCATCGCGCACTAACTTGCTAGCATCGTCCCCGTTGCAGACTATCTGCCGTGAGTTCGCACTAGTGGAAAACAGTCTCGATATATTTTTTGCGACTATAGCCGAGATAAAGAAACTTTTTCTAAATTTATCGATTTAACAAATTATTTCTTTTTAACTTTACATTTCCACATCTACATTTTAAATTTTACATCTCACATTTTACATTATACATTTTACACTTTACATTTGTTATGGTCCCCAACCAGACTTATTTAGGAACCTCTGTTAGAAAGTAGATATTAGTTGTATTATCCTTTACCAAACCCTGTCGGTTTATGACAAGGTATGTTTATTATGTTTAGTATTTTTTTTTATTAGTTATTGCAACATTTTATTTCTTTATTGAGATATTTATTAAATAAGAATTTAGAAAGTTAACCATTCCAAAAAACACATGTTTTCTAAGAAAAGTTGTAAAAGTTATTTTGAAAACAACAACCCTTTTGCCATTCCAAAAAGGTTGTTTTACCATAGTATAAATGGGTTAAATATGTAAGTTTTAGTTAGTTAGATTTCATCTATGTACGAAGCAACTTATTGAATAAATACATATCTTAACCAAAAGAGTCCCGAGTTTCATCTACCATATTGTAACATAACAAATTGGCGCAGTCGGTAGGATCTGTAACGATTGAGTGTCATTTAGTGTGATAATCACCAATCAACGCAGAAGAATTGTGAATGTGACATCGTGGAAGAAATTAGTGAAAATTCAACCAAGAAAACCTGTCTGAAGTATCCGCGAAGAAACGGTTCAGCAGTCTTGATTAAAATTTCCATCGCGGATCTCAAAAGGTAGGATTATTTTTTTTCAATCTGTTTGTCTTGTTTTGGGAGTATATTTCATTTCAACCCATATCATACCTATTCAAATCCCGTACGTATCATTATGGCAGCACCGATCCATTCAATGGCTGACATTCGAGCTATTATAGCTGAAGATTTTTGCGGTGATCGTAAGAAATTATACGATTTCTTACAAGATTGTGGCCAAGCATGGGCCTTATGTAATGAGAATCAAAAAGTCCTAATGTTATCGTATATTGAGTCCAAATTAAAAGGAACAGCCCGCGCTCAAACTAGATTCAAAGAATTTCAAAACTTTGAGGAAATTAAAGAAGCACTAATTCAATTATTTGGCGATAAACGGGAGGGATCTTTCTCAAGTTTTAGAAGAAATAAATACAATTAGGCAAATTCATAATGAATCGGTACAATCTTTTTATAATAGAATAGAAAATCTTCAAACTGTAGCAATCAATTCTATTCCCGACGCTGTTCCTGGTCAAAACGCAGGTAGATTGGCCATGATTAATGAAATGGCACTACAAAGATTCATTTTATATTCCAGTGAAGAAATTTCTAATGTTTTACGTCGCAGTAAACCTGCAACTATTAATAATGCTTTGAATGAAGCATTAATTGAAGAGAAATACTTATTAACTCGAAAACCGTCTGCATCCAAATCTAATGGAAATTTTTGTACTTTTTGTAAGAAAGCGGGACATGATAATAAAAATTGTTTCTTCAAACATAAAAATTCTAATAATTCCAATTCGAACAATGTACAATTTAATCAGCGATTCAATAATACCAACAGTCGTTATAATGCAACTGAAAGAAAATTTTGTAATTATTGCAAAAAGAATGGTCACATTATATCGGAGTGTCGCACCCGTGTATATAATAATGAAAAATACAAAAGTAATAATCATCAAAGAAATACAAACGCAAATAGTAATTTTAAGAATACCAATAATTCGGGTAGCAATAATAATGAACAGGTTCATTTAAACTTCACGCGGTCCGTGAGCAGTGTTGCCTCGACGGACGAAATTTAAGGCAAGTCAACACAATTAAAACGCCTCACCAATCAGGAAACAATATGACTTATATAAATCTGCCTTACTTTAATAATTCAAATAATCCTATAAATTTGAAATTTCTTCTTGATACAGGAGCTAATGTATCTTAAATAAAAAACGAAAGTGTTAAAAAAATATTCAATTATGACTTAAATACTGATGAAAAATTGTTTATTGATGGTATCAATCCAAATAATCCTATTGAAACATTAGGTTGTCTTATATTAAAACCAAAAATATTTAATCATGTGAGTAGAGTATTCATGAGAGTTCTGGCCCAAAATCCCATGTTATTTCTTATGGAGGTTCAAATTCACATTTTTCCCCCACCACTACCACTTTGGCTGCTGTGACCTTGGTCCTGAGAATGGAAGCGACAAGCTTCGAGCTGAGAATTTGAAGCGGTAAGCTTCGAGCTGGGGCCACGCATGCGCACATGTTTTTTCTTATGGAGATTCAAATTTACATTTTCCCCCCACCACTACCACTTTGGTTGCTGTGACCTTGGTCCTGAAAATGGAAGCGACAAGCTTCGAGCTGAGAATTTGAAGCGGTGAGCTTGCATCTGAGGATCCGCATGCGCACATGTTTTTTCTTATGGAGATTCAAATTTACATTTTCCCCCCACCACTACCACTTTGGTTGCTGTGACCTTGGTCCTGAAAATGGAAGCGACAAGCTTCGAGCTGAGAATTTGAAGCGGTGAGCTTGCATCTGAGGATCCGCATGCGCCTTGATCATTTTGATGAAATTTGACCCGAAGGTCATATGACGTAATTGTGAGCTACATTTCTACCTATCGGTATATTAGTAGATTCATGCCGGTTCTGGCCTAAAATCTCATATTATTTCTAATACATGTCGATCTAGGTATAAAAATATAAACATCCGGTCTTTACAAATGTATTGTTTTTTCTTTGTAAATTTTTATCAAAATAACGACACCGCATCATCCGGTCCTCAATAGATAGCGCGTATGCATAAAAATAGTGTCTGGTCTTATAAATAAAAGTTAGCGCCTCCGCTTTTGTGCATGCGCTTTTTTCAGCAGGCGTCGGGATCCGCGCCTTGACGTTACGTCACCTTATCAGTATGTGGGATCAGTTGATGGTAATGAAGAAAAATCATGTTTATATTTTAGAATAAACTTTTTTATTAGATAATGTTTAAATATAAATATGTACATAAGGTTACAAAATGAAAATTACATTTTAACATCATGGAGAAGTTCAATTATACTACAATTATTATTTAATTATTCAAATTATTAGATGTAAATAGAATTAAAAGTTTGTAATACACACACACACACACACACACACACACACACACACACACACACACACACACACACACACACACACAAATGCTTATCGCAATAAAACCGCAAGTTTTCTACTATGAATATTTCATACATATGACTTACCTTCCTTTTGAAAAAAACCCATAAAAACATCTATCTATATTTATTGGACATATATAGTATTAAAAAATGAAATACAAATTTAATATGAATATAATACAATTAACATTATAAACTTAAAACTAATACAAAATTTACATATCCATTATACTATAATGCCCCCACGGTAAAGTATTATAATCATTATTAAGTAAATGACGTTTGTCATCGTGTGAACTTAGCCCAATCTTTGTTTGCGTGATGCTTCCAACTTCATGTTTCGATGATTTTATTAAATTTTGACTAATTATTTTATTCTCATCGGAATTTAAACATTCTATATAATCATCAAAACATAGGCGATGTTTAACCACGTTGCTTTTAACGCCTTTAGATTTTTTTACGGCGTCTTTATCTTCAACTCTAACAGCATACATTTTAGATCTTAATCCCACAAATTCTGTCATTATTTTACCGTTATTTCCATCCTTCATCATGCCCAACACTTTTTTATTTGCATGTGGAATCCCATAAATATTATCTTTGGAGTAATCGCTAGTATCAAAATATTTGTAACAATCTTCGCGAATTACGTCATATACATCATCGTGACGAATTTCATAGATTAAGCTATCTGTGTCGGTATAGCAAACGGTACAATCAAATTTGGTCATATAGTCGAAATGGAAATCATAAATTGTTGTTTTTGCTAGATCGAGAATACACATTCCAGCATAAATGGGCTTGTTGAAATATAACGAAGTTTTATTTAATTCTACTGCCACCAAGTTCTTATTAAAAATTGTTGCAGATTTAAATTGCGGCTTTGAAATTAATGCTTCAGCACCGTAACGGCCTTCCCATTTTGTCACGAGTTTAACGATAGAATGGTTACGTATATTTTCCATAGTTTTGCCAAACACAGCATTATTCATTAATTTAAATAAATTTTTTTCAAATTCGTTTGTAGCCGCCGTACGTAATGCGGTGTTTAAATCAATGTATGATTTAAGCCACGGCGATTGATTGAATTCTAGCATGCGATGAATTTTTGTCACTTTCAACCCATGTTTTAAGGCTTGTTGCAAATTCCGATAATGAATTACATATTTTTCCTTATTATTTAAAGTTGCCAGCAATTTTGGGTATTTGCCAGTTGGAGGAGTTTCACTTTGTGGACAGAATGGCAAGTCTTTATGTAAATCATGCAATTTATGCGGATATTCTAAATCTACCTCCAATATATATCCCTTTGGCGAATCGGCCGCTATTGAATTTACATCGAAATTTGTTGGATTTTCAATCATTTTAAATCCGCCGGTTGGCATATATTGAGACATTGCCCACCCATACTGATTATTAATATCAAAATACATTAAATAGGATGTGGGGTTTTTAGGGTCATAGTTTGGCATGTACATATTATTGGCTTTAGCATATCGTTTTGAACATTGACTTAGGCCGCCACGAATACCTTTTTCAATGAACATTATATGATCGATGTCAGTTAACAGTTCTAACGTCTGCTTTGTATATTTGAGCATCGCGTCCCACGTATAACCCGGCAATGTATAATAATGTGCAGGATCTAATCCATATGTTTTCAGACAGCTTGTACGAAACTGTTCAAATACATCTGCCAACAGTAAAACATCAGTTTTTAAATATAAATCAGAGTATTCCCCCAAATTTTTATTTTTAAATTCTTGCCAAATATGTTGAGCATGTGCATAATCGCTATCACTGATTTCCGAATCATTTAATTTATTGTAAAATTTAGATTTATCCGGCAATTCCCGAACATTTAATTTGTCGAATGAATCTAAAAAGTCGTAAGGAAAAACCCCCTTGCGTGTTAGCATTTTTAATTGATCAGCATTTAAATGTTTAAACTCTGATTCCAAAACCGGATATTTAGTTAGATATGATAATAATTGTTCTAATCCCGAATTTAAAAATCTGAACGAATCAATAAAGCGGAATTTGATTAAATTATCACCCAATTTTTTAGTAAAAGAAATATATTTTTCTTTATTGATGGGGAGCAAACTGATGTGCCCAGCGATATCAGTTGCTAGATTTTTTATGATAAAATGTGAATCATATCCGCTTAAATTATGAAATATTACTGGGACCGTGTGCCTATCCTTAAAATTAATGTTGCAATCTTCATGGGCTGCCCCACGATATTTACCAGTCAAATGGCAATGATCACGTACTTTAATATCAGAGTTAACAAACAAGTTTTCACAGATGTGACACTTTGTAGAATTTTCATACTCAAATTGTTGTTCGGCAGAAATATCCATGGGTATAGGACAAAGAAATACAGTTTCTAAATCTTCGGCAAATTGAAGCATTCCTTGCGTAAACCACTCAATGCAATCTTCACCACGATAACTGCGATAAAACGACAATGAATCATCGTACGAGCACTTTACATAATAGCCGACGGCAAATGGTACATGTTCTTGATATTTTTGCACATTCTTTTTAACATCACTACACGGTTTAAGCACACATTCTAAATCGGCATAAATTGTGAATGGCACCCGCACTATGTTATTATAATTTTTGAACTGTACATATTTATAGTTTTCAGATGGCACTTTAGGTGAACAAGAGTTCATTTTAATACAGTCTGAAGTGTGTTGCGCCAATTTATTTAGCGTGTAGAAATAATGTAAACACCGATCACAAAAATGTTTTTTTCCATTATGTTGGCTTAGTTGTGAAGAAACTAGTCGCGATAAATTTTTTATCCACACATAGTGGTATTTGGTAACATAATCTTCATCATCACACTTCTCATCGTCCTCATAATATCCATTTTGAACTACCAATAAATTTACATGCCGTTCTTGCTTAGATTTGGTCAAATAGGTAGGCAACACTTCCATACCACGTTTTGTTTTTTCAATTGCATAAACATTGGCTGATAAATTGTTTTGCTTTTCAAATCTAGGTATTTGTTTAGCAGTCATCGGAAACTGAATTCCGGTAAGATTCAACACTTTAGAATAATGCGGATAAGATGATGTTCGTTGAGGGTGCTTTTCGACTGGATAAAGCGCTGAGACCACAGCCCAAGCAAAACACGCATCATCATCATTCTGAACATTAACGCAAGCATGTTTAAGTTCAATTTGTTTTGGCAGTTCAATGTATGATGATCCAAGTTGCGGCATAAATTTATTAATGCTTACGGCAAGGTTGATGATTGCTGACAATGCCCATCCGCTATCACGTTCTTGAAACTCTTCCAACTGACTTAAGATGGAATCTTTAATGTTTTCATTGAACCACTCATTCAACTTGGTGTCATTATAAATGGCAACATTTTTAGTATTCATGTACTTATTTTCAAGCACAACTAATTCACCATTTTTAATTTTGAATTCTCCACACAAAACCGCATTCACTTTCAAGGAAGCGTCTTTTTTTAAAGCACTTTTAATTTGCCGTTGAAACACAGTACGGCAATCTTCTAAAAACAGTTTTGGATCAGTATGTTTCAAATTCACAATGACTCCGGCACGCACCCGCGATTTAAAAGCATTTTCCAATTCTTCCCATTTCACATGAGTGCTCGGATATTTAGATCGATTAGGATTTGAAAGTTTATATGAACCACTTCCAATTCTTCCCATTTCACATGAGTGCTCGGATATTTAGATCGATTAGGATTTGAAAGTTTATATGAACCACCAGATATTAGTTTAGCTTTTAGCATTTGACGATATGCAGTAATTTGTCCGATAGCACAAAGTAAATGTTGTTTTTTTCCGACGGTAATAGTTGATTTTAATATCGACCGCAATTTGTTCAAATCTCGGCCGCATTCTTTCACACTATCATCTAAGTTTGTAGTATTAGCCAATGCTAATTTTGCTTTTTCAACTAATTTTGAAGCAGGAGACATTTTTACAGATAGATGTTTAGCACAACAATAATTTGAAGTAGCTGAGGTAATTTTTGTACATTCGCTATTTATACCTTTGGCAAATCCGCATTTTTCATTTTAATGTAATTATTCTAAATAAATCATTATTATTAAGAGTGATATGGCATATTATCCCAAATTATAAAAACTTTTGCTTAAAATTTTGTAAAAAATGTGTTCCTACGCCGCGTAGTAAAAAGTAGTACAAAAGCACAGTATACGCATGTTTGCAAGAATGCCACTACAGATGGTAAACACCATCCGAAGCACCATATTAGTTTAAAAACAATGCCACTGCAGATGGTACATACCATCCGAAGCACCACAAATAGATGCGATATACTATAATTTTAACCGGATGTTGCTGTAGAGTCCGAGCGGTATCTTCTAAACTAAGATAGCTACAACTAAAATTCTTTTAAAATCATGCTCTCCAAAATATGTGTGATGTAATTATTTGTATAATTGATTTTTAGGTAATTGTTTTTTATTGATTTCTCAAATAATATTTATCCGCCCACATGTTTTAATAAAATTAATTTAGTCGGCCAACTATTCAATGTTTATTATCTAAACCGGATATGACAGTACATTTGAAATATATAGTTACTATTTATTAGTTGAATATATGGTTGCGCTTATCATATTAAAACCACAAATTTGTTTAAATTTTTTATTATTTATAAAATAGGTACAATTAGGTTTTATTATTATTTGGAAAACATAATACATTTGGTATAGTAGAACAATCACTTAACAATAACTTATCTCCTAAAATTCCTACTACCACTTTATATTTTAAATTATTGATACCATCATCATTTGTCGGATCATCATATGAAATCCAATGTGAAATGGCGTCAACTTCTTCAGGATGTTTTTGTTTTAAATGGCGATGAACATTTCGTTTACAACTATAACTTTTACTACACTTGGGGCATGCTAGTTTGTTTTGTTTGTTTTGTTTGTTCTGCAACTCATCTGCAGAATCGTTTTGAATTTTTGTTGAATCCAAATCCATATTGGAATTTTCCACACACACAAGTACGTTTTCAGAATTACTCTTAAGTTCATCCATGATTTGAATTTTTGTTGAATCCAAATCCATATTGGAATTTTCCACAAGTACGTTTTCAGAATTACTCTTAAGTTCATCCATGATAATCAACGATGTTTGCCGGTTGAACGCAGATGGTATAATGGCATATTTTCAAAAATAAGTTGAATATATAGGACTTAATCGATAATTCCAGCCAGTTTTAATTCCAATATAATTTTACCACATTTTTCAAATTTATTTTTCCAATTGCTGTTTGGGCAGAGATTTTCAATATTGTATCGCAGCTCATCAAGTATCCCATTAACATCTACATAATTAGTTAAAGTACTTTCAAGTATTTCGTGCGGTTGTTCAATTGTAAGATTTTGATTATTGCATGTTTTTAATGTGGTTTCTGGCGATAGATTATGCGGCATTTGAATACAATTATTAAATTTGCTATTAGCATCATCATCACCAATATTGAATGCACATGTGTTTTTATCATCTTCACCTATATTGAATGCACATGTGTTTTTATCATCATCATCATCATCTGGGCTTATGCTTTGCGCTTCCCAATTTGGAGTTATCATTTCGGGCATTTTATCATTAGTCAAGTTAGTGTTTTCACTGCTGTTTATATCGCTAGCTTCTGCTAGAGTATTTTTCTTATTAGAGCATGTTACTAAATGTCGATTATAAAAATCTTTTCTTGAAAATGATTTGCTACAATATTGACATGAAATAAATTTGTTGTCGTGGATTCTCTCATGTCTTTTTAAATTTGCTGATAGCGAGTATTGGCGTGGACACACCCTACATTTAAACATCTTGAATGATGAATGGCATAATCTCCAAGCCTATTTATACTCAGCAGCACACGAAAAGCGTATTCAAAGCGGATTCAAGCGGATTCTAAGCAGATTCAAAGCGGATTCAAGCGGATTCAAAGCGGATTCAAAGCGGATTCAAAGCGGATTCAAAGCGGATTCAAGCGGATTCAAGCGGATTCAAGCGGATTCAAAGCGGATTCAAAGCGGATTCAAAGCGGATTCAAGCGGATTCAAAGCGGATTTATACTTGGCAATATATAAAAAGTGCATTATTTGCATAAAATTATTAAATTTGAATTATATGTCTAGTTTTAATTTCATTTCTGGGTTGATAAGAAAACCGCAAACTGTTCGTGAAATTATTGTGTTAAAAAACTAAAACAAAATCAA
>CAUVYR010000014.1:0-84430 GCA_963556235.1 Cryptophagus acutangulus
GGCATGTTTAATTTAAATGCACAAAACTTTAACATTTTTCTTTGAATTTTTTCGATAGCGTCAATATAGAAACTATACTGAGGAGACCAAATTATGGAAGCATACTCTACTTGAGATCTTATCAACGAATTAAATATACTCAGAATTGCCAAAATTGAAAATGTATAGCAGTTTTTGCAGACAAAACCAAGTAATTTGGAAAACTTTACAATAACTGAATTTATATGGACTGAGAAATTAAAGTTTTGTTGCAGAATTACCCCAAGATCTTTGATAAAAGTGACTACAATTAATGCTATTTTATTTAATGTGTAAGAAAAGTTAACATTTTTATTACTTTTACCGTTAAAAATGTGATTTGGTAACACTTATCAACATTCAACATTAGTTAATTGAGAACACACCACTCAGATAGTCAATCCAAGTCCGCTTGCAAGAGAAGAGCATCATTTAGCGTAGTAATAGCTTTAAATAACTTCACATCGTCTGCAAACAGTAAGCATTAGCTGTGTTGAAAAATGTTGGTTATATCATTAATGAAAATGTTAAACAACAAGGGGGAGCAATGAGCTCCTTGTGGTACACCTGAATGAACATCAATAGAATATAGTATATTAAGTATCAAGAACGGTAAGGGTGGTTTACTGGTCGGAGACAAAAGTTTGGGGATTGAGCGAAGCGAAATCCCCAATTTGTCTGAGACCAGTAAACCCTTAACGTT
The DNA here is from genome assembly GCA_963556235.1 of Cryptophagus acutangulus. Classification (NCBI taxonomy): domain Eukaryota; kingdom Metazoa; phylum Arthropoda; class Insecta; order Coleoptera; family Cryptophagidae; genus Cryptophagus; species Cryptophagus acutangulus. Next base: position 722 of record CAUVYR010000014.1, read on the forward strand.
TGTGATGCTTATAGCGTTTTTTGCACGGTCAAAATTTAGAAAACACAATAATAGTTATTTATTAGACTAGTGAGTAATATTACATATAAGTCACGAAAGAAAAGTTTAGCCCACAAGCCCGAAGGGCGAGTGGGCTAATTCTCTTGAGTGACTTATATGTAATTACTCACGTGTTTAATACAAAATTTTATCTAAAACTTTTATTAAATCGTATTTTTAAAATAATAAATTAAATTAGAAAAACGTCATTATTTGAAAATTGATAATTTTGATCACAGAAGGCTGGTTGTCAGAAAACTGTGGTTGTGGGAAAAGTCAAGTTTTACAATTAATGTTAATATAAATATAAATAAGTCTTAGTTTGTAATGGTGGTTTATATATTGGTTGTATTATTTTAGTTTAGTGAATTCTTTGCGTTCTTTAAATTCCGAATAATAAACGTTTTAAAAAAATAAATATCTCTGTAGTAACTAAAAGTACCTTTAAAACAACTTTTAATAAATAGTGAGTATCAGTGCATTTTCACTCACTAGTGAGATAAAGTATACTTCAAATCACTACTTTTGTCCACTAGTGAGTTATGGCCTACTTTATAATTTAAATTCTAATCAATAACAAACACATTATCTGACAGTTTTGGATAAATACTATTATATTAGTTTTAAAATTACGTCTATTTAATTATTATGTAGTAGGCTCTTATAGAAACCAAATCTTGATCATTATGTTGTTACACTTTTTGTGTCAGTCGTAAATAATAATATATTAAGTATTAAGAACTGTAAAGGTCTTCCACTGGTCGAAAACAAAAATTTGTCTAAGACCAGTAAACCCTTAACGTTCTTGATGCTTATGGCATTTTTTTGCGCGATCAAAACTAATAAAACGCAATAAAATATTATTGGATTAATATCTAAAATGACGTCTATTTAATAATTGAAGTAATAGTTATTTGCGCTACTAGTAGCGGTAAGTAAACTTTTTTGTCCGAGGTAGAAGTTTGTGTACCGAGGCGGAGCCGAGGTACACAATCTTCCGAGGACAGAAAAGATACTTACCTGCGTGTTGCGCATTACGTTTTTCTCACTACCAATTTGAAAATCATTAGTAAACTCTACTAAATTAATAAACTGACATTCCATTTATATCTATCAAAAAGTCGCGGCACACTGGTTTCGTGTTTATATTTATAATATTATAAAATCTAGTCGTCTATGCTGAATGGTTGCTAAGGCAATGTATAATTTGAACAATAATTTTGCACATTCATTTGGGTGTTGTCAGTCCTGCACATTTAATTAAAAATATGAGCGATTCAGAAGATTCTGAAAGTATAACCGAAATAGAAGTAAGTGCAAATGCAGCTCGAGCGTCTCTACTGCCGGAGAAGTCGAGGGCACGGTATGAAAGAACGTACAGTACTTTTAATGATTGGTGTATTTCTAAAAAAGTCAAAGAAATTAATGAAACCGTATTCCTGGCATATTTCAATGAAAGAGCTTGTATACTTAAGTCTCCATCTAGTTTATGGAGTGAATATTCGATGCTGAAATTAACAATGTGCGTACACAATAATATCGACGTATCAAAATTTAAGCAACTTATTTCATTTCTTAAAAGAAAGAATGACGGGTACATTCCCAAAAAAGCTAACATTTTTTTAAAAGAAGAAATAGAAAAATTTCTCGAACGCGCTCCCGATGATACATGTCTTTTGATGAAAACCGCTATGGTATTGGGAATTGCTGGAGCATGTCGTACACATGAGTTATACAATTTGAATTTTGAAGACGTTGAAATGAAACCGAATGTCGCAATTGTCAAAATTTTACAATCGAAAAATAAAATTCCCCGAAGTTTTGTAGTCAGTGGTGGTAACGGCAGTATTAATTGGTTTAATATCCTTGAAAAATATATGAAATTGCGGCCTAATAATACTAAAGAACGCAGATTGTTTATGCGTTACAGCAACGGTAAATGTGTACGACAAGTAGTAGGCAAACATACTTTATCTGATATACCTTTTAAAATTGCAAAATTTTTGCATTTGGAAGATGCAAAGAATTACACGGGCCACAGTTTTAGAAGAACCTCTGCTACTTTATTAGCTAATATCGGATCAGACGTTCTGGCTTTAAAGAGACATGGAGGATGGAAATCCTCCACAGTCGCAGAAGGATATGTCGGAGAATCCATTCATAATAAAGTAGAAACGGCTAATAAAATATTATATGGAGTTCTTGAAAAAGTTGATACAAACATTGAAAAAGAAAATATTGACAAAGTAAACATCGAAGCAAACATTAATGATATTGAAATTATAAATAACGCTTATTCTATTTCAAATAATCAAGAAACGAAAAAAATTGATCAAAAAAACAATGTTCCTTCAATTACCCTTTCAAATTGTTCAAATTGTTCTGTTAGTATTAATTTTAATAAATAAATTAAATTATTTTAAATATATTCCTCATTCGTTTGGTATATTTTTAATTTTTAGACACCCTAGCGCGGAAAGTGTCCTATCGCGGAAAGTGACCTAATGCGGAAAGTGACCTGCCGCGGTAAATATTGTTTTTACATAGTTACGGCGCGTTGTTAAGGTAGCTAGGTGTTCTACTTTCCATTACATTTGATTTTTTATCAATGTAATGTCAATTTACCTATATGGTAGTGAGAAAACGCTCTTTTGAAAGCAGTCGTTTCTATGATTGTTTTTCTACAAAGATATGTTGATTTTATTATCATGTAAACGGTAAGGAATTACTTACCGTTCTAGGACGGCAAGAACAGCTGTTAGGCATAGCAACCGTAAAATCAACATACCGTCAAGCAAAATGTCACGGTAAATAGACAAAAAAAGATTGATCGTGCAAAAAGATATATAATTGCCAATCCTCACTGATTGCGTGCGACCGGAAATAAAACTTAAAACCCAATTTGCTAATAATTCATTAAAGCCAAAAGATTTTAACTTGACAATTAATAACGTGTGATTAACGCTATCAAACGCCTTAGAAAAATCTGTGTAGATAGAATCCACTTGGCACTTTTTAACTTCTAGAGTTTTTAAAATAGAAGTTTGATAAACCAGCAAATTAGACACGGTAGAACGGTCGCAACAAAATCCATGTTGCTGTGAGACCAATAATTCCTTGCATGCCCAATTCAACTGTACTGAAACAAGGCTGTCGAACAATTTCGGAATAGATGACTGTACACAGACGCTTCTATAATTTTTTACATTTTCTCTATCTTTTGACTTAAAAACTGGCATAATATAACTGTTTCCAGCACTTAGGAAAAATACCTTGAAATAGTGACTCATTGAAAATAAGAAATAATGGTTGAGAGATAAAGAAAATGCATTTTTTCAAAAAGGCATTGGGAATTTCATCTGGGCCCATACTGAAAGAATTTGGTAGTGTATTTATTTTATCAAAGACCCCCGCTATTATGTTATATTATTATTATTATTATATTATTATTACATCTTTATTTTAAAATTTATTAATTGTGTTTTAGTTTCATTTTGTTTTGCTACTGATTTTAAGCTGTTTAGGGTAACTATCAAATCAGTATTAATACCTAATTAATTGTAGTAAATATTATCTAGGAATTATTTTATATTAATGTAAACCAATGCCAATAGTAGTGTAAGATGTGAGTTCTGGAACACAAAGGGATGCCGCCGTTCAATGTAAACAAATGAGTAGCGTTATCATGTATATTTCTGAGAATTTTGTGTGATAAATGTCGGCATCGATTGTAATAATTGTAATCATATGTGATAACACATGTATAAATGTGTGATAAGTAACTGACCATTTTAAGCCATGGGGATTCTGAAACAATGACGTCATTGTATAAAAAAATTGTAGCCAGAACGTATATACGGATACTGGAACAAAATGCTGACATAGCGTTAAAGACCCTGGGGATACTAGAACAGCGCAGTGCATGACAAAATCTGTGTTTAGCAGCGCAATTTTATTTTCTACATGTACGCTTATGAGGGGTACTGAAACACTACATTTTTTTGCTGTGCAAATATTTGCCGACTTAGCAAAAACTGTATACGACATTTCTGAAACAACACGGTGACGTCAGCATAGTAAAATAATACATATCACATATAGAGATAAAGACTGGAAAAAAAAAACATTTTTAAAACAACGCATTATTATAAAACACATTCTGTGTTTATAGTTGTGCAATATTATTTTCTACTTATGTTACGGTACTGGAACACTTCATATTTTATTGTACAGTTATTTGCTGACTTAGCAAAAGTACGAAATTTCAGAAACAACAACAGAAGCTAAAATATAATTCATACAATTGCGCAATGGTTGGAAAATATCATTATAAATAATATTTATTCTATCCTGCAATTGAAATCTAACTCTTGTAAAAGAAGGTAGTGTAATTAAAGTTGTGTACTTTGGTGAGTATTTACTTTTATTATCTCAATAAATAACTTAAATACACGTTTGTTTCAATTTTTTATCCATTTAATTTCAATTTTGTTTTAAGAAAACAACAATGAACAATTTTCCATCTGACATTTTTGACACCGATTTGCTCTCCTATGGAGGGTTGTTAAATCAACCACCACCACCACCACCACCACCATCACACCCCCCAGCATCATCTAATAAGCGCAAAAGAGCAGCTACCACCATTACAAATTCTTCTGCTAACTCTCAAATGGTTATTCCATCAACAGGTGGTAAAGGAAAACAAATTCGAATGGATATAGCAGCCGATATTCAAAACCTTGAAGATGATATCAATGGAGCGTTTGAAGATTTATTTTCAAATGTTGAAGCTAGTGTTATTCCATTAACATCAACGCTCTCAAGAAAAATCAACAATGGTCTTATTACAATAACCTCACCAGGTTCATCAGATGCTACACATATGGTAAAAATAGAAATCTATGATATGAAAGACATTGCAGGAATACCAGCCAGTGATATTTGGAAAAAAAGTATCACTCGTGCTAAAGTTTTCATTGAGAAAAAGGAACACCGACAAATGTTTGATACATTGAATTCTATTACACTTGATGTGGCAAAGAAAATGAAGGCAGCAAAAGGATCAGAAAGTAAATTTTCCAAATATTAAGTGCTTTTTTTATATGTAATAATTTTATGTGGAATTTATAATCAGATACTTATAATTATTATTTACCAATAAATATTTTAAATCAATAATAAAACAAATTTATTTTAAATATTTTTCAAAAATGTGGATTCTAGAACAGCGCATTGTATCACAAATTCTGTGTTTAGTTGCGCATACATAAATATTTTGTGATGTAAATTCAAATTGTGTAATATTATTCAAAATAATATTCATTCAACGATTGAACTCCATCAAAGAATAAACTCAATAAAAGTTGACGTGCTTTGGTAAGTATATTTATTTTGCTATTTTCATTTTTTTTTTATTTTTTTTTTTTTTATTATTTTATAATATAGTAAAACAATGTGGACTTGCTATGCGTTGGATAATCTAAATAAAGAGCATGACGGTGAACAGGATACGTTTGAAAATAAAGTGAGACATCATATGGGAGTTCTAAATATTCTAGCTATGGAGTATTGCCTCGAACAAAATAGGTTGAATCCAATTCTGGAACCTGAAGAATGTGCAAAGAAAGAATTGGATTGCCACAACGCTATTGAAGCATGTGAATACTACTTAGATGGAAAAATTGATAAGACGCGTCTGAATTTTCTACTATCTAAATTTAAACAACCGATGAAAAACTCTAGTGATACTGTTGATAATAATTAGTGTATTGTTTAAATAAAATAAATGTATTAATAAAGAAAAAAAAATATTTATATATTTTATTTGAATGATTTTTTTAACTACATTTTTTATTACAAATTGTTTAATATAATTTATTACATATTATTTTTTTTTGATCCAAGAATTATGAGAGCTGTCAAATCCTAACCATTTGACTAATAAATTGTCACCGCGTCTTTTAATTATTTTTTCTACTAGATAGATGTCGGGATTTTTAACTTTCAATAATTCTTGTTCGTAAAAACACCCCTCAATTTTGTTGTTTTGATAGTCTTTGATTCTATATGTCTTCGGATTAGTAAGCAAAATTTTGTCGATAGTAAATATTTCTGTAGACCAATTCGGTGTGTATCCTTTTTCAAATACCTCCTTATATTTACTAACGCGTACTTGTTCACCCAATCTGAATTTTGACTTAGTAGAATCAACCATTTTTATACGATTGAATGATTTTCTGAGAACATCTTTTTCATTTTTACTGTTTACATCTGTAGGTTTCATTCCGATGGTGCGATGTATTGAATTATTATAGTCTTCCAATAATGATGGAAGGATGTTTATCCATTTATATGATCCTTGTAAGCTAAATCTTTTCCACATTTTCTGTTTCAGGGTGCGATTAAATCTTTCACATATACTCGCCTTTAAATTGCTATACGTTGAATAATGATTTACTTGGTATGTGGTTAAGAGAGCTTTAAATTTGGAGTTATAGAATTCTTTACCATGATCAGTTTGCAAGTTTTGAGGACTTCGTCCACTAGATAATATTTTTGTCATAGCTTGAACTACATCCCCAGCTGATTTTCGTTTTAAAGGAACAGCCCATGCATATTTTGAAAAATTATCAATAACGGTTAGCATGTAATTGTAACCTTTGTTTACTTTTGCATATGGAATCATTTCGACCAAATCTGCTTGCCATGATTCATCCAAACCTTTGATAATTACGTGCCTTCTACGATAATTTCTTCTGGCAGGAGCGTGCAATTCTTTTACTAATTGTTCTTTTGCTTCACTCATCTTGATATATTATTTAATAATGTGATAACATCAAAATAATTTATGTATATAAAGATTTTTTATATTTATATTTAATTATATATTCTTAAGTTGGGATTTTAATAAAGTTATCTGAGCTTCTAAATAAATAATATGTTTACTGGTTTGCTCGATAAGACTTTGATATTCTTTAAAATTGTTTTCTGATAGTGTTGCTGTTGTTTCATTTTTATTCATGATAACTAATAGCATATTGTTTATATCCATTACATCGTTTTTTAGTTGAGTCATATCGTTATAGATTTTTTGTATGTTTTTATTAATATTTTGGGTCGTATTGTCTACATAATTTTTATTGGTAGCATCATTTTCAGCTTCTGGATTTGCTACATTTCGTAAGAGTTTATTATTAATGTTAAAATGTTCATCATTTGTTAAAAGAAATCCAACTCCAGGAGGACCGTGTGGTAGAATGCTGCTGCGTATGCTTTTATCAGTTTTATCATTTATCCAATGATTACCAAACTTATCAACACTCATGTTAAACGATCTTGAGTTTAAAAATGCAACTAAGCAATTAGTTTAAATTGTTATTAATATATAATACCCGCTTCTCGTAACTCTTCGACTATTGATATTATTTCATTTTGATGATTGTTGTTTCCAGCTGCTTGCGACGCAATTAATAATCTTAAACGATCGACTAATTCATTTGGATCATCCCAATATGCATAATCTATACTAGGAGGCAAACCTTCTATTTTCATACTTGTAGGTAAACCAAAACCCTGCGCATTCTCTAATTTGATCGATGATCTTCTTTTTGATCTACCACTTTTATCATCTTCAAATAGTTTTGATATATATTTGCGATATTTCTCTCCTCTGGATGCAGAAATTTTACCGCTAGATTTGTATTTTTGCTTATGACCGTTAGATGTTATCAATATTTCCTTGTAATTAACATAGTCATTTTCAGTAATAATATGATCATTAGGTAACTTCTTAAATAGTAACTCTAGTAAACCCTCAGAAATCGGACAATTAAAATCCTTTACAGTGATTTTACCATCATGGAAATATATTGGACTGTCACCAATCATTTGTGTATTGTTTACCACTCTTACACCATAAACATGATCAAGATTTGGAATTTCACCTTTTATCGTTGAAAGTTTTTCATATTTACTAATAATGTTTCTGTTATCATTATCCTCTTTAATGTTATTAACTTCTAATTGTTTTATTCGGTTGGTGCTTTTTGTCACTTCAATTAGTTCGTTTAATGGGTTAGTAACTGAACTTAATTTATAGTTCAACTCGTCATCCGACATCATTTTTCCCAATTTTAATAGTCGATGTTTTCTTCGTATGGCATTACTAGTTGATACAATTTTTCGCAAAATATTTCTTTTATCTTTGCTTTCTATTAACGACATTTTTGGGTAAGTTTGTTATCAAGTTGTAAATTCACTTCAAATATCTAAGTCAAGTTCAACGTCAAGTTAAACGATTTAAGTTAAGTTTGAGGTCAAGTTGTAAGTCAAGTTCATACGTTTAAGTTAAGTTCAACGTCAAGTTAAACGATTTAAGTTAAGTTTGAGGTCAAGTTGTAAGTCAAGTTCATACGTTTAAGTTAAGTTCAACGTCAAGTTAAGCGATTTAAGTTAAGTTTGAGGTCAAGTTGTATGTTAAGTTCATACGTTTAAGTTAAGTTCAACTTCAACTTAAATGATTTAAGTTAAGTTGGAGGTCAAGTTGTAGGTTAAGTTCCTACGTTTCAGTTAAGTTAGATGTCAAGTTGTATGTTAAGTTCAAAAATTGAAGTTAAGTTTTGCAGAAAGTTAAGTTATTAATCAATTAAACTGTGTAACTGCCAATGATGGAATGATAGATATATCTTTATATTCTCATATTTAAAGAACTTTTGTTTTCTCTTCGAATATGTCAGTTATTTACTTATATTAACAAAACAATCAAACCCCTGACGATAGCGCCCGATATTAACATCTCTGTCTTTGTCTATAACTAAGAAACCAAATTTGTCTTTCCAACAGAACCTACACAAGTTCTGAAATTTATCATATTTCATGTCTGTATTAACATGATCGTCATATACATGTCGCAGATTTAAATCATCTTGTTTAAAAATAATTATTAAATTTGTGTTATCTCTGATGAGATGTTTAGGGATACGACTATATGTTTGACATAAATAAAAACTATCAACATCTTTGTGACGTCCCATACTAAAATACTCTCTTATATGGTTTTGTTTTTCACAAGCAACATCGTCAAATACGAATATAGAATTTGTTTTAGCTTCATTTGGAGGTATAATACTTTCATTTTCCGTAAATGTAAAATATCCAATATTTTCGATCGGTTCTAATACTTTTCGCAGCAATTCATACTTAGGTTGATATAAAGATTTTGAATAAATGTAAACATTTTCAAAACGAAGACCATTTATATGCATAAGTAATGATAATAAAACATTCGTTTTTCCACAATTTGAAGGTCCACAAATTATGCATCTTATCGTGCTTGGTAATAATTCCCCGTGTCTTTTATTTATAGACGTTTTATTGTCTGTTAACAAATCGTAGTTTGTAATTTTCAGACTATCTTGTTGTTTATTGAATCGCATCTTGATGATAACTGCTTATATACAGCATTACACAATACAATTATAATCAATTGATTAGTGAAGGTTAATGGGTAAAGATGGATCGTAAGAATAAGAAAAAAAACTACTAAACGCAAGGCAGTCAAAGGAAAAGGGGTACTTAATTGGGCAATTAATAATCTTCCTTTCGAAATGCATATACCAGGATATCAGTACTGTGGCCCAGGCACTAAATTAGCAAAGCGCTTACAAAATGGAGATCCTGGTATAAATCCTCTTGATGCCTCATGTAAGGAGCATGATATTGCATATTCACAAAACAAAGATAACCTTGCCAATCGACATAAAGCTGATAAAATATTAGCCGAAAAAGCATGGAAGCGAGTTTTTGCAAAAGACGCAAAGATGGGTGAGAAAGTAATAGCATGGTCTGTGGCAAATGCAATGAAAGCAAAATCTAAACTTGGTATGGGACAGAGCTTTTCTGAAAATACAAATAAAAAATTAAAAACAACATTAAAAAAGAAACAGAAACTTTTGTCTCTAAAGAAACTTATAAGCATGTCGAAGAAAGCAGTTAAAGATGCAAAAATAACCGATTCAAAAACCGCAATAAAATGTGCGATGAATACTGTTCATGCTTTAGTAAAAAATGTTGGTGGAAAGCATAATATAAAAAAGTCTAGAATTATATCAATTCCTAAAACTGGAGGATTTTTACCAATGCTTGTTCCTATTTTTGCGGGATTAAGTGCGATTGGAGCACTAGCTGGAGGGGCTGCTGGTATTGCTAAAGCTGTTAACGATGCCGGTGCAGCAAAAAAGTTACTCGAAGAAAACCAACGCCATAATAAAGCTATGGAAGCAGTAAAAGTTGGTGGTCATGGTTTATATATGCAACCTTATAAGAAAGGCTATGGTTTATATATTTCACCACCTAAAAATAACTCAAAAAATTCAAAAAACTAATTGATAAGCTACCCGATAGAGCGTTAACCGATAGTGAGCTTTACTGCTATGCAAAACAGCTTAAAATAAAACATTTTCGTGGAGTGTTTATGAGAAACGATCTGCCAAAGAAAGTTAAAAAGAACGAGTGTGGGGTTGTAAATTTAGATGATAAGAACGGTCCTGGTACCCATTGGGTATGCTACAGAAAGCTAGGAAGTAATGTTATGTATTTTGATAGCTTTGGAAATCTTCGACCACCAGCGGAAGTTGTTAAATATCTAGGAGGTAGCGTTAATTATAACTATGAAACTTTTCAAAACTATAACACATTTGTGTGTGGTCACTTATGTTTAAAATTTCTCTGTAATCAATTATATCAATGATAAATAAATATCAGTTGTTTGAAAATTGTTCATTTGATATCCAACCATACAACGATGTCGTTTACCCTTTCACTGTCTGGTAACGGATCAGTGTTATCTACAAATTATTTTCCTCCAATACAGCTATCCGAAAGTGAAAATTATGAATTAGGTTTGGTTAATTTTCGAACTTTTAATTCCATTCCGAATATAGATGTGGATCATAACAAAATGTACATAGATGATTTTATTGTTACTTTGCCTGTGGGTTCGTATGAGTTAACAGATATTGCTGAATATATAAAGAGTGAAGTAGAGAGCAAAGGAATCGTTTTTGAAATGAAAGCTAATAATAATACTTTAAAGTGTTTGTTAAAATGCAATCGAACCATAAACTTTACTCCTAAAGATTCAATCTATAAATTATTGGGATTTAAAAACGATGTTTTGCAGCCAAATATTCAACATGAATCTGATCTGCCGGTTGATATTCTTAAAATTAATTCAATACGAATCGAATGCAATATTATTAGCGGTGCATATTTAAATGACCATCAAGCACATACGTTATATGAGTTTTTCCCAATTGTTCCACCTGGTTATAAAATAGTTCAAGAACCTGTAAACGTTATCTATTTACCAATAAACACACGTTCAATAGATAATATAACTCTTCAAATACTCGATCAAGATAATAATTTGGTCAATTTTAGAGGTGAAGTGATTACGATAAGGTTGCACGTAAGAAAATATTGAAAATGGGAATTGTTTACAACGGAAATAATGATGTTAGTTCTCTAAAAAGAATTGTCAAAACATATTTTAAAGAAGAACAATGCAAGAAGATGGTCACTCGTGCACCACAAATCAAAGCACTCACATCTGCAAGCAGAGCAACATTGGAGAGTCTAAATCTTATAGTTGCCCCCATCAAATCGAAGATACCACCAGCTGTAAAATAAAATTTAATTGTACCAAAGTGATTTCCAAACATTTACGCTTGTTTTTTGTAAAGTCCTTTCGAGTTACATTAGCGCTATCAATACGTATTAAAAAAAGATTCAATGATGGCTAATATGCTAAATATTCGTGCAAATGTAGAGTTCGATGATTCGATATCTAATAATGAAATTCATGCACATCAACCATATGCATCGTCTACATTTAACAACAATGATGAAATTCGTATAACAATTCAAAATCAAGATTTATATGTCAGACCCAACAAAAGCTGTTTGCATATTTTCGGTCGATTGTTAAAAGAAGATGGTACTGCTGTAGCACACACAAAAATTATCAACAATGGATTATGCCATTTATTTGATGAAATTCGTTACGAATTAAACGGTGTAGAAATAGATAGATGTAAAAATGTTGGAATTACATCAACGATAAAAGGATATTTTTCTGTTAATGTAAACAAAAGTCAAATGTTAGAAAATGCTGGATGGAAACCTAAGCCTGATACTAACATTACCGATGCTGAAGGATACTTTGATGTAGTTATACCGCTTAATATGCTGTTGGGTTTTGCTGAAGATTATCTAAAAGTTATTGTTAATGTTAAGCATGAACTTATCCTTGTTAGGTCAAGAACTGATTTAAATGCTATTATCCAAACAGAAGCTGAACCATTTAAGTTTATTTTAAATAAAATTGAGTGGAGAGTTCCATATATTACACTTGCCGACAAACATAAGGTTGAAATGTTACATTTTATTGAAAAAGATCCAACAATTTCCATGAGTTTTCGAACATGGGAGTTATATGAATATCCTATGCTTCAAACAACAGAAAAACAAATTTGGACAATAAAAACTACTACTCAATTAGAAAAACCTCGGTTTGTAATTCTAGGTTTTCAAACTGGTCGTAAAAATAATGCTGCAATGGATATCAGTAAGTTCGATCATTGTCGGCTTAATAATGTTAAGTTGTATTTAAATTCCCAATCATATCCATATGGAAATTTGAATTTAGACTTAGAGCACAACCAATATGCTTTACTGTATGAGATGTATGTAGGATTTCAAAGTGCTTATTATTTACATGAAAGCGAACCGTTGTTAAGCAAATCTGATTTTATAAATATTGCTCCGCTTATTCTAATAGATTGTTCTCAACAAAACGAATCTCTTAAATCTGCCCCTGTTGATATTCGTTTAGAATTTGAATCAAAGGAAAGGTTTCCTCGAAATACAACGGCCTACTGTTTAATTTTGCATGATCGAATAGTTGAGTATAAACCAATTAGCGGTAGAGTACAGAAGTTAGTGTAACATTTTCTTTCAAATGATGGAGTTCATTGCAGATTTTCAAGGTTTTATGAAAAAAACCGAATTTATTTTTAAAGAAGTAGCATTAATATCAATTGATGATCCTAAAAATACAAAAGTATTTGTATTTAGTGCTCCAAATGATTGGGAATATTTATGTTCTGAAAAACCATCAAAGAATTGGCTTCTGAATCATCATCATGGTATACATTGGCAAACTGTTGGAATTCCATACAAAAATTTAAACAATGTGCTTCATGATGCATTGAATGGGGCTATGACAATTTATGTAAAAGGGTTAGATAAACAACAATGGTTGGAGAAGTGTGGCTTTTCTAATGTTGAGAACTTAGAAAATATGGGGTGCCCTGCTCTGAAGCTACTACAAAAAGAAAAAATAGTACTCCAAAAATGCTCTTCAGCACATTTGAATGCAAATATTAATTATTGTGCTTTTAAAAATGCTCAACTCTTACAAAAATGGTTTATATCAAATCGAAAACCCACAATAGGTCAAGCAATTTCATCGTTTTACCAAAAGAAGCAACTTGCGTTAATGACAGTTCAAGAAATTGAGTGTTTACCAATAGAATTTTTGACCACATTTGCCGCTGATTGTATAGAATCTGTTTGGGAAAAATTATCAAACAATTTGAAGCTTAATCCAAATATTTATGACTGTAGGCGTTGTTTTCAACATTATAATACATCCAGTCGAGATCAGATTGATGGTCCTCCACCGATGATACGTAACTGCCCAGAATGTTCATTCAAATAATAAACTTATTAAGAAATGAATTCGGACAATAGTGCAAATAAAATCCACGTTCGCTTTGACCTAAATCAAAACAAAATTTACCCAATGGTGCAATGGTCATTTGCTTATCAAGCAGCGAGAAAAGGACCTTGGGAAGAGTTTGCAAGGGATCGAAGCAGATTTAAAAACCGAATTGGACATGTTGAAAATAAAATAAAATCGATTTTCAATACAGACGATCGTCAAAGAATATTTGAGCAACGCTTTGTTCAAAATATAATAAATTAAATATATTAATGATTGGTCATTGATTGATATATGATTTCGGAAGATGTTCAATAAACAAAAATTAGTTTTTAGTAACTATAGTTTATTATATACATGTTAGAATATATTTTGTATTAAAAATTAAATATATTATAGAGAATATTACATTGTTTAACATATTGAATATTATTATAAAATTCTTGTAATATACATTTTATTTATAGTACCTTAATCTTGTTAGTATTAGTATATTTATTTCTCGGTATTTATATCTGTGTTTATTTAATAAAAATAAAACTAGAAATATGTTTATACTTTTTTATTTACACACACTCATTATCGACAAAAAAAATATCAACACAAATCTTATTAAACATTTTTTTTATCCAAAAGTACATTATATAAAAAAAAAAAAAAAAAACAAAATTAAATACAAAAAACAACTTAATATCTATACTTACTTAAAATTAGAATACAACAATTTTAACTAGCCTATAATTGTATAGAATAATGACCCCACGGCAAGGTATCGATATTATTTTCTTGAATATATCTCTTATCATCAAAAGCACTTAATGCGATTTTATTTTGTTTAACAGTATTAACTTCATGTAGCTTTGATAATATTCTATGTTGTGATTTATATAAACTAGCTTGTTCAAATAAACAATTCTTATATTCATCGAAAGTCAGCTTTTGAACAACCGATTTACCTATTCCTTTAGCTTTATTAATATCTTTATTATTTAACGAATATGAATACATTTTAGATCGCAAACCCACAAACTTATCCATAATTTGACCACTCAATTCGTCTTTGAATAGTCCTAAAACTTTTTTATTAATTCTGGGGAAATTATAACAATTGTTCTCAGCATAATCAGACGTATCAAACCATTGTTTTAAGTCTGGAAATATATCTTCATAAAAGTTATTTGTTATTATGGAATAAATTAATGAATCCGTGTCTGTATATAAAAGTTTTAAGCTTGCTGATTCATATTTATTTTTCATATATTCATAGTGAAACTTATATATTAAACATTTGCTAATATCCAAAATAGCCATTCCTACATATAGAGGCTTATTAAATTTTATTTTTAATCTATTTAATTCAATTGCTGCAAAATCTTCATCAAATATTACCCTATCTTTAAAGTTTGGTTTACCCATGAATTTTCCAGCCCCATAACTACCTTCCCATTCCGAAACTAATTTTATATCACGCATTTTCCTAACATTTTGCATGCTTTTACCAAAAACACTATTATTTTTCAATTTATAATAACTTTTCTCAAACTCGTTAGTTGATTCCATTCGCAATTTTGTATTTTTGAGAATGTATGGACGCATCCAAGCTGATTGATCAAATTCTAATATACGATGAATTTTGGTAATAATTAAGCCATGATTAAGACACTGCTTCAAATTTCTATAATGAATAATATATTTGCTTTTTGATTCTAAAGTTGTTAAAAGTTTTGGGTGTTTTCCATTAATTGGAGTTTTATTTTCTGGACAAAATGGAAAATCCCTATGAAAATCATGTAAATTTTCAGGGTAGTTTAAATCAACTTCTAATATATACCCTTTTTTATAATCATCTTGAATTTGCAATACATTGAAGTGTTTACATTTGTTTTCATTAAGCCATTTAAAATTTCCGGTAGGAAGGCATTGACACATTGCCCATCCATATAAATTCACTGCATCTAAATAAATGAGGTATGATTCTGGTTGAGATTCGTCAAAAGTTGGCATGTATCGATTATTAGCAACAGCATATCGATTACAACATTGACTAATACCACCACGAATACCTCTCTCTATAAACAATAACATATCAATGTCTGTCATCAATTCAAGTTTAATTTTTGTTGATTTTAATAAACTGTCCCAAGATAGTGCGGGAGCGGTAATATAATTAGCGGGATCTAGATCATAGGTTTTTTTACATAAAAGACGAAATTCTTCAAATACATCCGCTAGCAAAAGAACGTCAGTTTTTAAATATATGTCTGTGTACTCTCCTAAGTTTTTACAATCAAATTCTGAATACACTTTTTGAGCATGAGCATATTCATCATCTTTAATATCAGTCTGAGTTAAGTTATTAAAAAAATATTTTCTATCAGGTAATGATTTTTCTTCAAAACGCTTAAAGCTGTCTAAGTAGGTATATGGAAGTACGCCTTTTCTAAGTAAGAGAGCTAATTTTGAGTCTGCCACATTTTTAAAATATTCTTTGGTAATATTATATTCTTTTAGGTATGACGACAATTTATCTAAAGATGAAGCCATAAAATTAAAAGAATCTATGAATCTTAGTTTCATTGTATTAGAACAATTATATTTAGTAAAACACTTGTATTTCTCTTTATTTATAGGAATTGCTTTAATTATCCCTGGATTTTTAATATGCACTTCACCATTACTATCTTTGATTTTTTTTTCATGCAATTCTCGAATAATAAAATGTGCATCATAACCTTGAAGATTATGAAAAACTACAACTATATCTGATGGAAGTTTATAATTAAGGTTACAACTAACATGAGAAGCTCCTCTAAATTTACCAGTCAAATGACAATGATCTTTAACTTTGGTTAATAAATCTTCTTCCTCTCCTTCTAATGCATAATCTGAAGGTGGTATAAATGGTCCTTCACAAATATGACAAATATTGGCATGTTCAAACTCATCCAATTCCACTTGTGATAGTGTTAGCATTTCTTTTTTATCTGCATAAATGGCTGCTACTTTATCTGTAATTGTATTTAGTTTATCTACAAACCATTCAATACAATTTTCACCTCTGAATAATTCTAATTCTGAATATCCGTCATCAAAATTACATTTTAAATAATAAGAAATGCTACATGGTACGTGTTTTTGGTATGCATTTGTATAACTTTGAGAGTTAGTAGGTTCGCATGTATCAATAGGTAAAATAAGACATTCTAAATCTGCATAAATTATAAAAGGAAGCATTTCCTTATTTTTATGATTTTTGAAATAAAGCCACTTAGTAGATTCAGTTGGCATGACACATTTTGCGGGAGCCGCCTTTGAACAATCAATTTTATGTTGCTTAAATTTAGATTCCTGATAAAAATAACATAAACATTTATCACATAACCAGCGAGAGCCGCGATGCTGACTTGTCATTTGACTACTCACTAATCTAGATAAATTCTTAATCCAACAGAAATGATATTTTGGTGTATGTTCTTCTACTATATTTTTTTCGGGAATCTCTGCCATTAATAAATTAATATGTACATTTTTATGATTATTTGATATATATACAGGCAATATCTCATATTTAACATTTGTATTTTCTTTTCTATTTATTGATTCAATTTCACATACATCATCATCACCACAATCAGTTAAGATAAGCCAATCGCTGTAATTTTTCAACGCGTATACATTAATAGACATATTATTTTGTTCTTCAAATTTTGGAATTTGAGTCAAATCCATGGGAAATGAAATTTTATCTAAATTAAGAATGTCTCTAAAGTGTGGATAAGACAAAACTCTGTGTGGGTTATGTTTAGCTGGTCGAAGGGCTGAAACTATAGCCCAGGCAAAGCAACATTCATCGTTGGATTGTACATTTATTACTGCTTTTTTAGCCTGAACATATTTAGGCAAAGTATAAAAATTACTGCCCACAGTAAAAGGAACATATTTATTAACATTTAAATTAACCTGTATAATGTTGTGTAGGGCCCAACCACTATCTCGCTCTTGATATTCTTGCAGCTTTGTTAAAATTTTTTCATTGGCTTCATCGTACCATTTCTTCAGTTCATTGTTCTGATAAATCACTTCATATTTTGAATTAAAATAAATTGTCTTTACCTCTTCGGTTTTTGGAAGAATCATTTCACAAACTAAACATAATTGTGCTTTAATCGGTGCTATATTTCTAAGTTCATTTAATTTTGTTTGAATTAAATTAAATGTTGTTTGCAAAAAACGCTTTGGGTCTAATACTTTATTAGTGTTTAATATTGTACTTGTTAGCATTCGCCGTTGGAAAGCTGATTCTGTTTGAATTAATTCCAATTCCTTATCGGAAACATTTGTTTGATGCACATTTTTATTTACAACTTTATTTAACACTGTATTTATATAACTAGAGTATTTGTTATTATCACTTATTTTTTTGTATTTAATTTGTGGTTCGTTAATTTCCACTATAGACCGATTATTATTCTGGTTTAACACTGGATTTATAAATTCACCCCGAACATTTCGTTTTCTAATTTGTTGTTGCTGTGGACGATTTACTTTTTCTAACACAGACTGTATGTATGATTGGTACGAATTTTCCATCTGCAAAACACTTGGTCGCATAAGAAAAAACAAGAAAAAAAAAGTTTATAGCCTACGTACTTTGATGATGATGATGAATGTGATGAATAAAGTTGATTAACTGAGATAACTGAGTTTTATTTATTTAACACTTTTACATATAAAATTAAATTTTTTTTTTTTTGTGTTTTTAAACATTAGAAACCTACAAATGTAAAGTCTTGGTTTATTATTAAAAATTCTTAATTGGCACAGCAAAATATGTAGTGTTTCAGTACCCCTCATAAGCGTAAGTTGCGCTGCTAAACACAGATTTTGTCATGCACTGCGCTGTTCTAGTATCCCCAGGGTCTTTAACGCTATGTCAGCATTTTGTTCCAGTATCCGTATATACGTTCTGGCTACAATTTTTTTATACAATGACGTCATTGTTTCAGAATCCCCATGGCTTAAAATGGTCAGTTACTTATCACACATTTATACATGTGTTATCACACATGATTACAATTATTACAATCGATGCCGACATTTATCACACAAAATTCTCAGAAATATACATGATAACGCTACTCATTTGTTTACATTGAACGGCGGCATCCCTTTGTGTTCCAGAACTCACATCTTACACTACTGCCAATCGTTTTTATGACAGTACCAATTTGAATTAAATACAGCTAATTTACCTATGTAAGTTGGTACAATATACCATTCATGATTGAATTATAAAAATTGTTTGTATTTCTGTTAGTCGATTATTGTTGTTAGCCACAATAATTGTAAAATTTGTTAGTAATTAGTAATTTTTTTTATTAGTTTTATTAGTGTTATTAGTGTGTTTTTATTAGTGAAATTATTTAAAGAATGCCATATGTTAGATACAATATTCTTTCTTAGCTTAGGGAGGATTGTTGTGATCGTAAAATGATGTTATGTTCCACTCTGTATAGTTTAATTTTGTATTAATTAATCATTCTGTTTAATATAGTTTTGCTACTTTGTAACCTAGTACAATATAATATTATAGATAACCCGTAATATTATATTCCACATCCACCTTAGATTATATTATTACGAACAATGTATTTAATATCCGAATGTGCAAAATAGCACCAATGTTTTAAGAATTGTTTTTCCTTAAGAAGTATTATCTGAATTATTGTCACATGATTCTATCGTTCATAAAAACTCTAGAACTTAGAAAATTAACACACTATTATTTTGTCACTCGTTCCGACGCTTCAACTTTTGTACTTTACTAAATAAATACCATTGTTAAAAACCTACCAAATGTTCTTCTTATTTCTATCATCGACGCGATTAGATTAGAACATTACATTGGCGCAGTCGGTAGGATAATCGCGTTTATTGGTGAAAGTGATATATTTTGCAAAACTGTTTTTAATTCGAACATTTTCGTGCAAAAAAGTTGCAATTTCGAAGTTGTTTCGTGAAAATATTTTGCAAAAGAATTGCGGTGATTTGCGTTCGTGAACCAAAGAGGACATCAGTCCCACATCGAACAGCGCACATCAGCCGCTACACACGACATCATTATAGACGAGCAGAAAGGAAGAATTTGGCACAGACAAGGTAGGCCTTTTATTTTTTCTCCGGTATTTGTGAATTAAATAGGATAGGAAATAGAATTAATGAGGATGGCAATCCACCACCAGTCTTAATTCATAATAGAGATGAAGCGCCTCTTTATAGCATGTCGGATATACGTTCATTGATAAATGTAGAATTTGACGGAGATCGTAGTAAGTTGTACGATTTTCTCCAGGATTGTGGTCAAGCGTGGGCATTGTGTCGCGGCCCTCGACGAGTTCTAATAATTGCATATATCGAATCAAAATTAAAAGGTTGAGCCCGTGCTCAAACTCGTTATAAGAGATTCTATCATTTTGACGAAATAAAAGACTCGTTAATCCAATTATTCGGCGACCAGCGTGAGCTTCCGCAAATTCTAGAAGAATTGTAAAAGTATTAGACAGGGTCGGAACGAACCAATACAAGAATTTTTTAATCGCATCGAAACATTACAAACTCTCGCGTTAAACATTAGTAGTTTAGATAATCGGCTTGAAAATGCTGGCCGAACAGCAATGGTCAAAGAAATAGCTCTTCAGCGATTCATTTTGCATTCTAACGAAGAAGTATCATCCGCGTTGCGACGCTCAAAGCCTATGAACATAAATGAAGGTCTACATGAAGCTCTTTTGGAAGAGAAATATTTAATAGCTCGTAAAGGCACAACATATTCATCTCAAAAGCATTGTCAATTGTGTAAAAAAGTTGGACATGAATCCAAAGATTGCTTTAAACGTAATAATCGTCAACCGCCTAAACAAAACAATTCTAATAGTTTTAGTAATCCAAATTTGCGAGAAACTAATCGTCAATATAATAGCAATTATCACCAATTATCAAAACAATTCATATCAATCCAAAATTTGTCGTTATTGCAAAAAAACTGGTCATCTAATAAATGAATGCAGGAGAAGAGAATTTAACAATAACAATCGCCAGAACAATCCTAGACCCTCAACTTCTAATCAGATAAATCATTTAAACGAGGAAACGTCTCAGGTGAACGCCGTACTCGGAGACTAGATGAATCAATAGGCGTCATAACTCAAAACAAAAATCATTCTAATTCTAAAACTCATAACATATTCACAACAAGTATAAATGATAATTTTATAAATTGTAAGTTTGATAACAACATGTCTTATAATTTTCTTTTGGATACGGAAGCCAATGTCTCCATTATTAAAGTCGAAAAACTTTCAAAGTTCAACAAACAAATTGATTACAATGATTTCATAATCTTAAACGGTCTAAGTATTAATTCGCCTGTTTCGGAAATCGGAAGTGTTTTATTAACAGCAACAATAAATGATTATAAAATTCAAATCAAATTCTATGTAATTGCACAAGCAATAAATATTCCACTAGATGGTATTATAGGCAATGACTTTCTCAGTAAAGAAAAAGTGGAAATAAATTTTGATCAACGAACCATAAAACTTAAATCATTATCAATTCCAGTACCAATTGGTGCTTACACAAATACTAAATTCGAAATCAAAAACGTTGTTCAATCAATTCCTCCTAGAACCGAAGCTATTGTCGCAGTCAATATAACAAATAAAACTAAAATAAATCAAGGTATTACTCCAGAAATTAAAATATGCAATGGTGTCTTTTTAGCAAAAGCAATATTGAGAGTTAATGAAAATAACCAAGCTGTCACTACTGTGGTTAACACTACTGATAAAGTTTGCTATTTAAACTCGATCAATTTAGTATTAGAAGAATTTAACGAGACAGAATGTTTTATATTTAACAATAATTTAAATCATAAAACCAATCCTAATATTAGAATAAACAGACTTTTGAAAAATTTACGTTTGGATCATCTTAATAATGAGGAGAAATGCTCAATAATTAATTTATGCAAATCTTACAACGATATCTTTCATTTGCCCGATGATGATTTGACGTATACAAATGCAACCGAACATAGTATCACAACAACTACCCCATCCCCGATTCGAACTAAAATCTATCGACTTCCTAAAATTCATGAAAATGAAGTTAATAAGCAAATAGATACTATGATACTTAGTATTTAGTACTTAGATATTATGTAATTAGTCCATCTTCTTCACCCTAAAATGCACCATTATGGGTTGTTCCGAAGAAAAAGGATGCGTCTAACGTTCAAAAATGGCGAATTGTAGTAGATTTCCGTAAACTTAACCAAGTAACGGTTGGAGACCAATTTCCTATACCTAATATTACCGAGATATTAGATCAGTTAGGACATTCGAGTTATTTCACTACTGTGGATTTGGCGAGCGGATTCCACCAAATTAAAATGAAAGATAGCGATGCGTATAAAACTGCTTTTTCAACAAGTCTAGGTCATTTCGAATATACTAGGATGCTTTTTGGGCTTTCCACAGCTCCAGCTACGTTTCAAAGACTGATGAATACAATTCTCACAGCTTTACAGGACAAACAATGCTTTGTCTACCTTGACGACATTGTCATTTATGCATCCTCCTTAGAAGAACATCAACAAAGACTAATAGAAGTGTTTAGTCGACTTAAAAATAATAATCTCAAATTACAGCCCGATAAATGCAAATTTTTAAAACGGGAAATTATTTATCTAGGACACGTCATTTCCGAAACGCACGTAAAACCAAATCCGAAAAAAATCAGAGCAGTTTTGGAATTTCCCAACCCCGAAAACTCGAAGCAAAGAAAGCAATTCTTAGGTCTTGCGGGATATTACCGACGTTTCATTCCAAATTTTGCGCAAATTGCAAAACCATTAACTTCACTTTTAAAAAAAGAGGTCAAATTTATATGGAACGATTCCCAACAGATCGCTTTCGATAAATTTAAGGGAATGCTTACCAGTGAACCCATACTACAATTTCCAGATTTTCAGAGTTCATACTAACCACTGATGCTTCCAATTTTGCTATAGGCGCGGTCCTTTCTCAAGGCGAGATAGGAAAAGATTTACCTATTTCCTTTGCCTCAAGAACACTAAACCAAAACGAAATTAATTACTCAACTACCGAATAGGAACTGTTAGCAATCGTGTGGTCCGTAAAGCATTTCAGACATTATCTATTTGGACAAAAATTTAAATTGTAACCGATCATCAACCCCTTACATATTTGTTCAATTGCAAAGACCCATCATCTCGTTTGGTATGTTGGAGGTTAAAGTTAGAAGAATACAACTATCAGATTCTTTATAAACCAGGGCGTGTGAATTCAAATGTAGATGCTTTGTCCCGAAATCCTATAATGTTGATCAATTCAAAAACTTATGACGACTTTATCAAATTTCACTATGAAAATAATGAACTAATTAAATACCCTATCTTATAGAAGAATATTCTTGACAAAAACCTCATAGTCTTACTCTGTTCAAAAGATTTTGATAATGAAAATATGTATTTCGATATATTAGCAGAATCGTATGATCTGAATAAAATCAATTCAGACGATATCAATTTATATGATACCATAATCTTAAATAACAATAATCAAAAAGTATATTTACTTCTAACACATTTAAACTATTTCGATTCTCCAACATCTAAAGATTTATTCTATGCTTTACAAAATTTAAATAACAAAATTAAGGATGAAACTCAAATCTTTATTAAAAACCCAATATTTTACAATCCAAACTTTAAAATTAATATAATAAATGGAATGATACATTTCACACTAGGCACATTAAAATAAATTTGATCGATAGTAATAAATTCATTCCTACATCTAAAGATGAAATCAACAAAATAATTAATGAAAACCATTCCACATCTTTGAGTGGTCACCAAGGATTCCATAAAACCTTAAAAGAGAATTAAAAGAGAATTACAAATGGCAAACCATGAAAAAGGATATTAAACAATTTATTAAGAGATGTAAAAATTGCCAACTAAATAAAACAAACAGACATCCAAACAAAACACCTATGCAAATTACTACAACTGCGAAAGAACCATTTGAAAAAATATTTTTGGACATAGTCGGTCCACTACCAATGACCATAAATAATAATAGATTTATAATTACCATCCAAGATGATTTAACCAAATTTTCATATGGTTACTCTATACCAAACCACGAATCAGAAACTGTAGCTAATAGAATTTGTAATTTTCTACTGTTGTTTGATATCCCACAGTCAATCGTTACGGACAACGGCACGGAATTCACATCAAATCTTATTAAAGAAGTTAACAAAATTTTTAAAGTTAAACATATCACAACCTCACCTTATCACCCCCAAAGTAATGGCGCTCTAGAAAGATCTCACTCGACACTTAAGGATTATCTAAAACACTTCATTAATAAAGATCAAGATAACTGGGTTGATTTTATAGAAACAGCTATGTTTGCTTATAACACTTAAATTCATACCACAACTCAATTTAGTTCATACGAACTAATATTCGGACACAAACCATACTTACCTGATAAAATAATTCAGAAACCAGACTTTCATTACAATTACGATGATTATCATAAATACCTAAAACTCCGTTTAAATAAATCGCATGAGATAGTCCGTTTAAATAAATCGTTTGAGATAGCCAGACAAAATATAATCCAATCAAAGGAAAAGTCTAAAATTCACTATGATAAAAAAAATCAGATTTCATAAATTTAAAGTAGGCGATTTTGCCTATGTAGTAGATAAAAGCACTCAAAAAGGAGTCACTAAAAAATTAGCTCCTAGTTATAAAGGTCTCTACAAAATCATACAAATTAATGATAACGAAACTATTACCTTGGAGACCAATAAAAGGAATAAAACTATTACATACCATGCAAATTTATTAAAATCAGTAGACTAATACCTATTTCATTCCTTTACAGGACAAAGTGCCGAAATTATCAGCCTTTATTCTCTTCATCAATCTAATTAATTTATTATATCAAGTTCCATTCGAAGTGAATTCCATTGATCCGAAATCTGGTATATTTTGCCATAATTTAGGAAAAGTGATACTATACAACGATTACCTCACGTTATTAACTTTTACAAATATTTCCTTCTATGTCGATAAACTGAAGTTGACCAGAAATACGTACAGCAAATCTTTGAACTTATGTAGTAGATTACACGATGACGAACATGATATTTCTTATGAATATCAGTGTCTAAATTCACTTAAACTTGTCGGTATACAAATTCCAATCCTAACAAGAAAATTAGAAAGTATAACCCATTTAGTAGGACATAAAAATGAAAATTCAAAGCAAAAACGTCGTGGTGTCATCAACGGAATTTCTACCGCACTTAAATGGCTTTTTGGTACACCAGGCGCGGACGATGCCAAATATTATGACGAAGCGATTAAGTCATTAATTAATAAAAACCGGGAAACTCAAATATTAATGCAACAACAAATCCATATCATGTCATCTTCGCTAGAAACATACAACCAAACGCTATTGTCTCTTGTAACGAACGAGAACAGGTTGAACCAAATTTTTAAAAAAATTAATGAATTTTCCGAAAGTGTTAGAAACAAATTAACTCACTTTGCCGTCACAGAAACCATAACAGACCATTTGAGCTTACTAAATGAACTTACATCTGAACTAAATGAAGAGTTTGATACAGTCATTTCATCAATTTTGTTTGCTAAACAAAACATAATTCATCCAAATGTAATCAATCCAAACAATTTAAGAGAGGAATTAATTCATATTATAGCAAGTACAAATATTAACCTTCCTATACCAACACATGATATTGATGAAATATATAAATACTATTCGATTTGCGAATTAAACGCTATGTACAGCGTTAACCTTTAGATTTTTGCCATCAAAATCCCACTTATTGATAACACAGAATATACTCTATACAATTTAATCCCAATGCCTAGCTTTAAACCAAAAACTAATACTTACTCATTTATTAATCTTTCTTACCCATTCCTAATTGTCAGTCTCGCAAATACACGGTACGCTAGAATGAAAGACCTTCTAGAATGTCAGCCACTTGATAAAGATACTAGATTATGCAAAGCTCCAGTAACATATCTAACTTCTAAAAAATTCTGCGAGATTAGTCTAAGAGAAAATCCAAAGAAAGTACCAGAAGATTGTCCAGTAAAAACATATAAAGCCGTATTAGAAATCTATCACCAAATATCTCCAGTGGAATGGATATTCATCGTATCCGATCCAATTTCCGCAAACATAACATGCAAATAAATCAAGCACAGGTTTTTCAAAACAACGTTAAACGGCTCTGGAATCATTCGACTAGATCCACATTGTCGATGCTACACTATCTCATCATTACTGATTTCAACGGATAACACAAGTAACTTCTCAAATTACATGCCAACACTTGATATCACAGAAGACGACTGTTGCATCAAAGAAATCAAAAAGCTAAAGAAGATAGAACTGGAACCAATTCATCTTACTAATGTCAATTTAGATGATCTTCGTCACGCCAAACACAAATTACAACAGTTTGACGAAACCCTACAAACAGAAATAAATAAACCTTTCCTCGGCGAACATCATACTCTATTCAACATTATCCTTTCATTGTTTACTATTTTGACAATTGTAATAACTCTATGTTGCTGTTTTTGTAGATATTGTTGTGACTGTACATGGTTGCCTTATGTTGGAAGATTTTTACCTCAAAGAAGAACTAACCTTGCCAAAACAAGATATCATAGCCATAATCAATCAATATCAAACAGTAATATTTTTATTAATTCCCCAGTAGAAAACCAACCACCCAGGAGCGTGGAAATAACCCCGTTCACTGACCAACCACTGTCCAAGCCTTCAACGTCAGACATGGACATGCAATCATATAGAAACCCTTATGCAACCAAATCAAGAAGAAGTATTAACTCCAAAGCCCATTAAGCACCTCCGTGCTTAATTTTAAGGGGGGAGGAATGTTATGTTCCACTCTGTACAGTTTATATTTGTATTAATTAGTCATACTGTATAATATAGTTTTGCTACTTTGTAACCTAGTACAATATAATATCATAGATAACCCGTAATATTATATTCCACATCCACATTAGATTATATTATTACGAACAATGTATTTAATATCCGAATGTGCAAAATAGCACCAATGTTCTAAGAATTGTTTTTCCTTAAGAAGTATTATCTGAATTATTGTCACATGATTCTATCGTTCATAAAAACTCTAGAACTTAGAAAATTAACACACTATTATTTTGTCACTCGTTCCAACGCTTCAACTCTTGTACTTTACTAAATAAATACCATTGTTAAAAACCTACCAAATGTTCTTCTTATTTCTGTCATCGACGCGATTAGATTAGAACATTACAATGACTTTAAAAGTTATTTACCTATTTGAAATATGAAAACACTCTTTTATAGATTATGTTAAAAACTAAAACACCAACACATGTGTAACGATTGAAATTGGATATTTTTGGTTAAGGTTTTACAGAAAACTAACGAACATGGTTTTAGATAAGTAAAACCATAAACTTCATAGAAAAGTAATAAAATTACATAATTAATATGTTTTGCTCTCCACAAATACCAGTTGACATTTATTACCAAAAAACGAGATAAAAATAATATTTTTATCTTTAAGAGCGCGCCGCAATTCAAAACTTGCAAGAACGTCTCCTAGTTGCGCCTCGTTCGTACATCGGGTCTGCACAGTAGCGACAAAAATCAGCGTACAAAATGCGTACTATCTCATATATGAGTTTCTGGTAGGTTTCTGGCTTCTAAGCACCCGTACTCACTTTCGACCCCTTTCGTCCTATCCTGACTTAAATTTGATACAATATTGCGGCAAAGAATATAAACCATGTAAAAATCTGCACTCAAAGACCTAATTTTGAAAAAATATTCATTTTACTGAAAATAATCTTGCGGATCTGAATATGGAAGTCTCCAATTTATCCGCGTTTTTAAAATGCTATAAAAAAATATTTAAAAATTTTTTTTTATATAGAAAAATTGTTAAATTTTATATTCACATTTCATTTACAATCTTATTTTTGATCATTTTTTAATGGTTTTTAGACTAATAGAAAGGGCATTTTACCTAGATTTGGATGCTGCAAAATTATTCAAAAAATTGTTGTAAACAATTTCTACCGAAATTATTTAAACAAAGCGTGCTCAAAAACTGCACTACAAACTTTAGTAGCGAGGGATAATCTAAACTAGTCTAAATAGATGCATATTTCCAGCGAATTAAATATGAAGAAAAGAATGAGGAAGTTTTTAGTAAAAGAATTACATATATTGCTCCAGTTATATAAAAACTACGAGTTTTTTTGTACGGCGTTTTATTGAGATCCGCTGCATTTTTTGAGTGTATGATAGAAAGCTCAACCCGCGACGCTGTTGGAACCGTAGGTAGGTACTTTTCACTACCGTACATTTCACAAATTAAAAATATTTTTTGTACCCCAGTAAAAATTTGAATATAAATAATTTTTGCATTTGCATTTAAAAAAAAAAAAAGAAAAAAAGAGAGTAAATGAAAGACTTCACAGAAACCTAATTGTATTCTTGTAGAGGCAGGCGGCAAAGACTACGCATGTGATTTGCTGCCAAGACTAAGCTTACCGATTCGGTTTATTCTCAATACCACAATGACATTTTAGTGAAATTTAGAATATACTTATTTATAATTATTTACAACTATAAACAATAAATAAATATTTACCTAATAAAATAAATTTCACGAATACAAATCATATCGAATACAAGTTACAAGTTACGAATACAAGCTATATCGATTCGCGTTCGAATTTTTCCAATCGAACCAATATATCCAATTTTAAAAATTCCATGGTCATATGGATAAAAATAAAATTATTCGGCTTGAATTATTGATTTTTGCAATTGGATTCATTCTTTAAAAATAATCAATTCTCATTGGTTTTGATTGTTCAGTCCATTGTTTTCAAATGTCGCCCTCTTTCCCCATTGGGCTGAACCTAATGCAGGTAGAATTCTTTTTCGTTAAACAAATAAATTTTGATGATCAAAATTTATGACAAATTTTCTCATGCAATATAAATTAAAAATATTAATTAACACTAAACGCAATAAAAGTAAGCTTTGTAATTTTCACGGTATGTTTTTAATAAATGTAGCTTTTGATAAATTTATTTACATTTATTAAATATTTTATGGTTTTTATGTATTCGGCTAAGGAATATTAATATTGATTTTTCTTAATATTTACTACATATATTAGGTATTACATTTGATTTAAAATTCTTCAGGGCTGTCACAACATCATGATCAACCCGATGGTGAGAAAAAGTTTTGGAAAACGGACGAATTTTCGGTACATTCATCTAGAATACCAATAAAAACTAAACTAAATCTAATTATACTGTTAATATGCTTGGAAGAGATGTAATTATTTTTTTTGCACGATCAATCTTTTTATGTCTATTTACCGTGACAGTTTGCTTGACGGTAGGTTGATTTTACGGTCGCTATGCCTAACAGCTGTTCTTACCGTTCTAGAACGGTAAGTAATTCCTTACCGTTTACATGATAATAAAATCAACATATCTTTGTAGAAAAACAATCATAGAAACGACTGCTTTCAAAAGAGGGTTTACTTCAATTATTAAATAGACGTCATTTTAGATATTAATCCAATAATATTTTATTGCGTTTTATTAGTTTTGATCGCGCAAAAAAATGCCATAAGCATCAAGAACGTTAAGGGTTTACTGGTCTTAGACAAATTTTTGTTTTCGACCAGTGGAAGACCTTTACAGTTCTTAATACTTAATATATTATTATTTACGACTGACACAAAAAGTGTAACAACATAATGATCAAGATTTGGTTTCTATAAGAGCCTACTACATAATAATTAAATAGACGTAATTTTAAAACTAATATAATAGTATTTATTGTGTTTTCTAAATTTTGACCGTGCAAAAAACGCTATAAGCATCACGAACGTTAAGGGTTTACTGGTCTCAGACAAATTGGGGATTTCGCTTCGCTCAATCCCCAAACTTTTGTCTCCGACCAGTAAACCACCCTTACCGTTCTTGATACTTAATATACTATTAAGCATAATCTTAATTCAAAAAAATTATTATTTTTTGAAATATGTCAAAAACTTGCTTTTAATGATTTTTTCTAATATTTCTGTTATTATTATATTTTTTTCCGAGAAAAAAATATATGTAAAGAATGATAGAATCCCCAATCAGTTACTAATGACAAAAAATAAAAAATATTTTTAGTTTTTTTGTAATTAATTATTAAATGCACTCTACAGTGGCGCCATCCTTATTTCCAGGTATATGGCAGCACGCTCTTAATGAAAATAAATGCACTCACTATAAGCGCAGTACCACGAATTAATACTATGTCTACACTGTCGGCTATAAAAGATTGAACTTTTAACCTTGGCTCCAAATTCTAGTTTTAATTATTTTGGTTCTCACAGAAACAAAGACCGTTTTAGTATAAAAGCGGAACTTGTTTTGAAAAAGGAGAAAGGGTAAATTGAGTCGCGTTTTGAAGCTCAACCTGAACGGTCGCGTTTATTTTGATATCACTATTGAAACAAATATTTGAAAGGCTTAAGAAATATAATTAAATTATCGGTCAAAAGCAACAACTCTTTAACCTTCGCTGTATAAATGTATTTTTGTAAATCAATGTAACTTGTGACATTTTCTGAAGTGAATTTGTAATAAAATCTAAATTGAAATATGATCGTGAATTAATTGAACTTTCCCGTACATCAATTGTTCATCCAAACTGCCCAGAAGAATCGAACCAGAAGGAAGTTAATGGTCCAACTATGAACTATCATTCCAGGAATTGCCAATGGTTCTGGACAAATCAACATCAAAAAGTAAGTGCAAACTTATTTAACATTGGCTGGTGTCAGAAGAAATATTCCAATCGGAATAAATAGCCAAAGTACCGATCATTACATATCATTATTGGGCGTTTGTTATTACATGAATATTTGCATTTCGAGCCACTATAATATAGGAGAGACGTACAGCGGTGACAGAGACGAGGATCGAAGCTCTGGCAGTGAAGCAGCGAGAGCTAGATTTTGTCATTTTTACACCAACTTACATTTATTTTTATTTCTTGTTTATTAGGATTAACAATAGCTATTTGTGTATTTAGAGCGCAAAGTCATACTTTGTCGCGCGAGCCAGAATGTTGTCGTGCGACGCGATAGCGGAGCACGACAATCTGGCGAGAGCGACAAAAACACTTTGCGCTCGAAATACACACAAGATTTTTTCTACAATCGATTTTAAATTAAATTTTTGTTGCAAAAATGTAAAATTAATATTTTGACGACAAATAAAAATGTGATTATATCATCGGTGACCAAGAAACGCTAATTTCTAAAAACAAAAACTATTGTTTTACTGCATTGTTTTGATTTAGCGAGCGAGAAAGTCAGCAAAAAGATCTAGAGCGGGAAAGTGACAACTTCTCGGAAAACGCCAACTTTTCGTTGTCAAATGAAAGCATAAAGGCCTACTTTTATATGCGATTGTAGGAAAAAATATAATAATGGTATACTGTATGAATCACAAATAATAGGGAAACAACTTAACCAAAATCATTTTTGAGTTATAACCTAGAATTCGATATATTCTTTGAGAAACGACAAAAAGCAAGAAAATTTGATGAATTTTACGTGTGTTCGAACGGAGATATTGGCGTTTTAATTTGTGATGAAGATAGACCTGCAATGTTTTTTGAAAAAGCTTGATTTTTTGTGGCTAAATGGTCACAGATGCAATTATAAAAAACGATCACAAAAATAGTATTGCCAATGACCTATTACCTCATATAAAAAAATTGAAATTTTTAATTAGTGCCTTAGTGCCTTTTTGCACAAAACGATTGCTTGACAAATTGAGATCTATTATATTTGGGGTAAAAGCTTTTATTTCGAAAATTTCAGTTTTTTGTTTTAAAAGGCCCACAGAATCGATTTTTAAGCGATTTTGCGGGCCGCTGGCACCATACTGAAAAATAAAAGTCATAAAGTAAAACCTTTCTTATTGGTAGCTCGCAATAAATGAAAATACATTTTTACATAAATATATAATAAAATTGGTGATTGTATTTCTGTTAGTCGATTATTGTTGTTATTGTTGTAATCTAAAATAGCATTTAGGTTTAATTCAAAATTGCTATTTATTAAATAAATGGATCGAAAGCATTATCAAACTGGTATAATGACGTCAATAAATTAAGCAAATATGAAATCAATGAAAATTAGCAAATATCACATTGCACAAAACCGTTAAAAAAACCGTTCTCAAAGATCTGAAAATAGCACAATTTATTTTATTTAGTCAAATTGTATGATATTAATTTTATATTATAATTTATAGTATTAATAGTTATTTATACAACAAGTAGCAAAATGTAAATTGTTGGACAATGCGACAAGTGAAAAAATAACCAATTTTGCTCGTGTTGTATACACTATTTTTTGCAATTTTTAATTAAAATAAAAAAATATTAAAGATTAGTTAATAATCAGATGACAATCGGTTGCTTGATTCAAGCTTAATTTGTTATTAATTAGAGCAAGCATTGATAAAACAATTGAAATCGCCCCTAGGAACGAAAAATCAAACAGCTTCT
The DNA here is from genome assembly GCA_963556235.1 of Cryptophagus acutangulus. Classification (NCBI taxonomy): domain Eukaryota; kingdom Metazoa; phylum Arthropoda; class Insecta; order Coleoptera; family Cryptophagidae; genus Cryptophagus; species Cryptophagus acutangulus. The sequence goes on from CAUVYR010000014.1 coordinate 33,323, forward strand.
TTCACATAATTCAAATCGAATAGAAGTGTTTGCTAACTCAAATTTAATGGAAATGTTGCTTATATGTTCTTGTTCAGTTAAATAATCTTACTAATTGTACAATTAATATTGTTAATAAATAAAACATTGCGGTTTTATAACTTTTTGCCACGCTTTTAGCAATTTTTAAAATAATGAAAAAAAGTAAAAAAAATGAAAAAAAGTAGAAAAAGAGTGAAAAAATAGTTATTTATACAACAAGTAGCAAAATGTAAGTTATTTTTTCACGAGTCGTAAATTTGTCCAACGAGGCGTCAGCCGAGTTGGACAATACGAGAAGTGAAAAAATAACTAATTTTGCTCGTGTTGTATACACTATTTTTTGCAATTTTTAATTAAAATAAAAAATATTAAATATTAGTTAATAATCAGATGACAATCGGTTGCTTGATTCAAGCTTAATTTGTTATTAATTAGAGCAAGCATTGATAAAACAATTGAAATCGCCCCTAGGAACGAAAAATCAAACAGCTTCCTTCACATAATTCAAATCGAATAGAAGTGTTTGCTAACTCAAATTTAATGGAAATGTTGCTTATATGTTTCTGTTTAGTTAAATATTCTTACTAATTGTACAATTAATATTGTTAATAAATAAAACATTGCGGTTTTATAACTTTTTGCCACGTTTTTAGCAATTTTTAAAATAATGAAAAAAAGTAAAAGGAGTGAAAAAAAGTAGAAAAAGAGTGAAAAAAAGTCTTTTTTTCACGCTTTTTTTAGAACAATAAAAAAAAGAAGGCTGTTTCAACATCAAAAATGGCAACTAAAAAGATGTCATTTTAATCGCAAATTGCAAAATAGCTATTTGTGTATTAAGAGCGCAAAGTGATACTTTGTCGCGCGAACCAGAATGTTGTCGTGCGACGCGATAGCGGAGCACGACAATCTGGCGAGAGCGACAAAAACACTTTGCGCTCGAAATACACACAAGATTTTTTCTACAATCGATTTTAAATTAAATTTTTGTTGCAAAAATGTAAAATTAATATTTTGACGACAAATAAAAATGTGATTATATCATCGGTAACCAAGAAACGCTAATTTCTAAAAACAAAAACTATTGTTTTACTGCATTGTTTTGATTTAGCGAGCGAGAAAGTCAGCAAAAAGATCTAGAGCGGGAAAGTGACAACTTCTCGGAAAACGCCAACTTTTCGTTGTCAAATGAAAGCATAAAGGCCTACTTTTATATGCGATTGTAGGAAAAGTCTTTTTTACGCTTTTTTTAGATCAATAAAAAAAAAGAAGGCTGTTTCAATATCAAAAATAGCAATTAAAAAGATGTCATTTTAATCGCAAATTGCAAAAAATATGTTTAACAATTTATATCGATTGCATATTTATAAATATTGATTACTAACTGGACCGGTAATGTCTTTTCCTGTATACTATGATTTAGCATGAATTAAAAAAGAGAGTCAATTATAGAGCGACAGTAAAAACCGAGGTAAAAATCAGGGAAACGTTCGCGTCTCGCAGTGTCAACACACAGAGATGAGTCATCTAACCCAAAGTATATATGGTTGCATCAAATAAGATTGTTTTTATTGTAGCCCTACCTATCAGTGACTGATCTTACTATTTAGCTAGCTATCTTACTTTTAGCCGCTAGCCTTACTAGCGGACTAGCTAGTAAGGCTAGCTAGTAATTTAGGTTTCTACCGTATACCCGAATATCGTAAGGACACATTCGTTTTTGCTAGTTTTTCCCTGTAGATTCGCTAGCTACCAGAGCGGCTATATATTTAGCGGTTTCGCCCCCTTACTGCTGCATGACATATCTCTCGACAAGCTGCATTTGTAGTCTTCTAAACATCAAAATTTAGTGATGCAATATTAAATAAATGTGTTGATTATTCACACATTTTTTACATTATAAATATTTCTGTCGATCAATTCAATAGATAGTCAATCTTTAATTAAACTTGTTTGCTTAATAATTATTAATCAAGTAGGTAAATAAATGTAATTCTTTCATATATGGTTGATTTTATTCATTTCAAACATTATTCTCTTGAATATGTACGTAAAACTAATGAATTTTTTTCATTTCATTGGCGTTTATCCGTTTAATAATGCTTACGAACGAAAATACAATAAAAAGCCCTACTTGTATAAAGTCATTATAATTAATATAATTGCATTGGCATTATTTTTAAACCACATAATTAACTATAAAAAAGCGATTTCTGAATTTGTTCATATAATTCTAACCTGTGGATTAACAATGTTTTATATTTGCGAAGTATTTGTGGTAAATTCTTCCATAAAAAATCGCAAAAAACTACAAAAAATTGCAATATTATTCGAAAAGATTGAAGAAAATCAACCAACTACTTTGAATACTATGGCTAAAATTGAAGTCAGCTATCTATTCATTGCTATCTTAATATTTTTTTCATTTGAAGCATATCTGAATACCCAACCTATAATTTTTCATGTTTTTGTGTTTATGGCAGAAATGTACTGTAGTAGCAGCTCAATTATTTTTGGAAACCACATTTACGCTCTAAGACAAGAACTAAATGCTATTACATCCAATTTAATAAATAAACAGAAGTACCAAGAAGCTTTTCAAAACTACCAAAATGTGAGCATAGTAGCAAAGAAATTAAATAAGTGCTACGGAATTCAAAATATTATGATATTTCTTTTGAGCTATATTTGGCAAGTTTATAATTTTTATCGAATTTATGTCGCACTTATCTTTATCAAGTCCAATTATTATATAATTCATTTTTTGTATGCTATTACAAAATTTGCTCCAATTATATTCATTTGCTACAATTCTGAAAAATATGGTGATGAATGTTGCATGTTTGAGATTTATTTCAACAATGCTGTGCTTCATGAGAATCAGGTAAGTTTGTTTATGTTTTAAATTATCTAGTAGACTAGAGTCAGGATAAAAAGAAGTTAAAAAAATTGCGCACTTGGCGGACAAAATAAATACGACATGAAAAATTTGCATAACAACTCTGGCTGCCGCCGTGTTGGTATCGGGTTTTGTATAGCTGCTTTGGTAATTTGAGGTGCTGACCGTGTCTTAATAGCCAAGTCAATGTTATTGTAATGAACTTATAGTACAGTTTCAACGGACACTTATTCCGTGTTCCGTCCGGCATTGAAAGGTAAAAAGCTACGACATGCTTTTTGGTGCTATCATGGTAAACTATTCACCTAATTTGTCTGGCCATATCGGCGTGCAAACTACCCCTAGGGGGTAAAAACCGAAAAAAACATAGTTTATCCTCAGCTATATAAAAGTTTTAAAAATTTTGCACTACTTTAAAAAATAGCAAAGTTACATGTAGAATAATAACTAATTTTTGCATGAATTAAAGGGAATTCACTTAAAAGCACGTAGCTCGTAAACCGTTGACTTTTTATTTTCTGATACATATTGAATTTTTTTACACGACGGTTCTGGTGAGACGAATAAAAATATTAAAAATACACTATGAATAAAAATTGTTGACTTGATCTCTTAACAAATAATGTTTTTTAATTTTTTAAATATTTTAATAAATAACCTTTCTAATTGAATTTATTAAAACAAGTTGTATAAATAAATAACATGAAAAAAAAAACAGAAAGATTAGATACTGATCTACAGTATTTCAGTTACCTTTCTTGTCAATAATAGTACAAATAATTAAGAAAATGAACAAATCAACAAATAATAAAAAATGTACTATTTAATAATTTTATATATAAATAATATATATAATATACAGTATGTCCCCAGATTGAGTTAACAATAGAAGAAACTTTTTAGTTTCTAGTTTTGATTTCTCAGAAAATTTTGTTTTTGATAAGATGGCCTGCATGTTGCCAAATTGAGATTACAGTTGTTACTAATAATGTAACTCTTACCTTAAAGTAGTTATTTACATTTTCATACAAATTTTGGACTTAAATTCTTTTTTATTTTAAAATTGTAAAAATATTATAGTAGGCGAGTTATCATAAAAACTGTCTTTAATGTCATTATAAAACATTTATAACGGTATCACATAAGTATTAATTAAATTGAAATTATGCTAACTTTACAGCAAAGAATTTATATGGTTCAGTGCTATGGTATTGGTGACTATTCCTACCGCTCAGTAGTACAAAAATTCCGAGAAAAATATCCTGAAACCAGTGTTTCTCATGTTGCCGTACAAAAGTTGATAAAATAGTATATTACAACCGAGTTGGGAATGATATTCATTACAGCCGAGGGCTAATATCTGACCGAGAGGCGAAGCCTCGAGGTCAGATATAAGCGCGAGGCTGTAATGAAATTCCCACCGAGGTATGTATACTATTTTATTCACAATCGAACAATTTATTATCAAAAAAATAATTAAAAATGTATGAATAAAAACACATTTTCGACCGTGGTGGAAATGCACTTTTCGATCAGCAAATCTGGAGTGAAATTGCAGTTGTCAAAACTCCAGTTCAAAACAAAAATACAGTGTTGCGTGTTGTTTTTTACGATAGCTCATTAATTTGTTGTGCTGTTGGACTAGATTAATCTTTAAATGTAATTAAAAGTGTGGAAATAGCGAAATACATTAAATACTTGTGTAAATTCTACTGTTGCAAGTGTCAAACAATCATATTTATTATTTGACAGTATTACGAACCTAGGTATGTAATGTTCAACTTCCCGACCTCTAAATCGTTGGTAATCACAACATTACAATAACGATTGTGAATAATAGTATATTACAACCGAGTTGGGAATGATATTCATTACAGCCGAGGGCTAATATCTGACCGAGAGGCGAAGCCTCGAGGTCAGATATAAGCGCGAGGCTGTAATGAAATTCCCACGGAGGTATTGTGGAGAGTGGTACAGGGCCAGAAACAAAACGCACAACAGGAATTCCAAGCAAGCAGTATATTGAACCAAAAGCACCGCAGTTTCAACCAATTCTTACAACAAGCAAGCCAAAAATCTAAAAAGCGGTGTCTACATTAACACAGGCAAAGCACACGTGGCACAATTAACCACGACAAGTTTAGAGGTTAATTGGCCGCCAGAAAAGCATTCAAATTCAACGATAATTGCGAAGTACTCACCTAAAAAGTCCAGGTCGACGAACCACAAAGGATCTCTCCGATAATTAGCTTTTACAAGAAGTTAACAACTCGAGCACAAACGAATAAAAGAAAGACCGCGTAAGTTTTCGACACCGATTAGGAAAAGGAAGCAAGCAACATGAGTTCGCGCAGGACAATCAGGGCCTGCTGCTAGCTCAGTTGGTTGCCGTACTCGCGGTCCTGCTACAACTGCCCCCCCAGATTTTGTACCCAATACTGGAAAAGTGCTAAATCTAATCTATTCCATTCAGTGGATGTATGGTTTGAAATGCGAGGAGTGAAATTGACCCCTTTCTTCCCCTGAAACGGAATCTACTAAAATAAAAGTAAACGTGGCAATTTTCTTTGCCAAACGATAAGGCCCCTCAAACAACAAGAGGAACTTTTTGGTCACGCCATCCACCGCGGAAGAAACTGGGCTGGCCCTAAGCAAAACTAAATCGCCCACACTGAAATGGTGTGTCGGACTACTTGGACTAGAAGCTGACCGACGCTGAGCGGCGGACATAAGCGATTCTTTAGCCAAATACAGTTTAACATGGTTATCTGACATTGCCAATTTCTTGGGTAGTGCTAGTATTTGGGAAAGTAGATTTGTAGGCGGTTTGCCAAGTTGCAGCTCCACTGGGGCAAATCCAGTGGACTGGTGGACGACATTGTTAATTAGGTATGCAACTCTGTCTGCCTCAAACGCCCAACGGGTATGTTTAGTATGGCAAAGTAACCTGAAAAGCCTACCGAGTTCACGCATAACCCGCTCCACCGGGTTCGCCTGTGGGTGCCTAACCGAACAAAACGTAGCCCTAACCTCGAACCTATTGAGAACTGACGACCACGCCTTTGCCGTAAATTGTGTGCCATGGTCCGTGAGAAGTAGCTTAGGAGCCCCGAACTCTAGAAAGTAATGTTTCGTTAAGCGGTTAAGTATTGCGGTAGTAGTAGCACGTTTGAGGGGGTAAAGTGTCACATACTTTGTGAAGACGTCGAGGCATACGCAAATGCAAGTTGCGCCGCCCCTTGATCTAGGTAGAGGACCAAACAAATCTACAGCGAGCAACTCGCCAGGCCCGGTAGGTATTATGGGCGTTAACGGAAATTTTGGTAGTGTCGAATGTTTTGTGGTTTGACATTCCACGCAACGGGATACGACACGCTTAATGTCTCTCGACATATTTTGCCACCAGCACTCTTGACGTAGTGCGCACCAAGTCTTGTGTACGCCAAAATGCCCTATAGCCACGTGAAACCCCTCCACCAAAGTATCAACTAAAGAAACTGGAATGCAGATTAAAGGTTGCTCCTGTTCTCCTCGGCGATGGCACAGCAAGTCGTCCGAAACGAAAAATCGGAGATCCAATTTTGAATCGGGAACAGCGAGTGCCTGTCGAATAGCCCCCAGTTTTGGGTCTTCCTTTTGTGCCTGAGGAAGCTTGTCCCTGAGCTGCAAACAGTTAGGCGGAAGAGGACTCACGGTAAAGACCTGAAAAAGTTTATTACTTGGGGACGGAAGGCGTCCAGTTGTATGTCTTGAAAGAACGTCCGCAACAAAATTTTCGCGGCCCGGTACGTACTGTATCTCAAAATCATACTCCTGTAACGCTAAAACCCACCTAGTAATGCGAGCTGACAACAACCTACACGTAGCTAAATAGACCAGACTCCGGTGGTCACTACACACAGTAAAATGTGTGCCCAGGAGATATACCCTCCACTTCTGAAGGGCCCAGACGACAGCTAGCGCTTCCTTCTCTGGAACACTGTAGTTACGCTCCCGGGCGAGCAGAAGCCTACTTGCGAAAGCGATATACCGCTTTTTCCCATCGACCCACTGGAACAACGCGGCCCCCAAGCCACAATCACTAGCATCTGTCTGTACTACAAACGGTTCTGAAAAACGAGGGTGCCACAAAAAGGTTTCGTCCGAAAGCAGTGACTTTAGTGACTGAAAAGCGTCCGCCTGTGGCTTGCCCCAGCACCAAACTTGTTTCTTCCGCAGCAGAGTTACCAGCGGCTCCGACTGGGTTGCAAATTGTTCACTAAACGCGCGATCAAAATTGCAAAGTCCTAGAAAAGCTTGCACTTGTTTGACGTTGTTAGGTTGTGGGAAATCCCGTATGGCTTGGACCCGCTCTGGGTCTGGCCGGGTACCTTCCTTGCTGACTACGTAACCCAAAAAATTCATTTCCGACCTGAAAAATTTACATTTCTTCAGGCGTAAAGTGAACCCTGCCAAGCGTAGGCGGTCGAACACGGCTTGTAGATGTAACATGTGCTCGTCAAACGATTGTGAGTATATCAGAAGGTCGTCCACATACGAGACTACAAAGCTCCTAAGCTCCGGACCCAGTACTATATCCATACACCTACTAAAGCTAGCTACGGCGGTCTTTAGGCCAAAAGGCAGGACACAGAACTGGTAGGACTTTCCGCCGTGCAAAAATCCCGTATACTTCCTATCTGCTGGACGGAGAGGTATTTGGAAATACGAGTTTGTTAAGTCTAATGAGGTCATGTATTGCACATGCGACAAATTCCTGATAATATCCTCAACAGGCTGTGGCTGCTCTACGTCAGGTTGCATTATTTTATTCAAGCTACGGGCATCTAGGCAAACTCTTACCGAGGAATCCTTTTTTACAGCTGTAACCAGTGGTGAGCAGTAGGGGGTGTTCGCACGTTCAATAATGCCATGTGCCACCATTTTTTCAATTTCTTGCTGTACCGCAGCACGGTGTGCAAAAGGTATAGGGTAGGGCTTTTGCTGGAACGGTACCTGCGAAGTCAGTTTTATCTCGTGAACATAGAGCTGAGTACGCCCGGGAATACTTGAAAACAAGAATGAATTTCGTTCCAAAATAGCAGCAAACTTAATACGATCGTCACGCACCAAGTCTGCCTTTTCTATAGCGTCGCGAAAATCTAGCGGTTCCAGTGCTAAGCCCTTTTGGTTGGCTGAGGGCCGGCCATGATTAACAGCCATAGCCTTAAACGAAGGGTTATCTGGCGGAGACAAGTAATGTTGACACTGAACGAAAGGGATAGTGTGCCACGATTGTTGTACAAAAACCTGTAGCTCGCTAGCGTCCAAGTCCAATTTAGCGCGTACGCGGCTCAAGAAGTCTACGCCTAAGATAATAGGATAAGTTAAGTTGGGTATAAGCAAAAACTCATGACAGAACGACAGTGTCCCTATCTGAAAAGCCAGCATTACCTGGTGTGTGACCTTTTTTTGCTTAGCCTTGAACGCCCCCGAGACCCTAACACCCGATACCGGAAAAATTGGAATACCTGGATCCAACGTAACAAACTGTTCCCAAACGGTTTGCGAAAGCACAGTGACTTCACTTCCGGTATACAGTAAAGCTGGTTTAGACACGGCTGCGACCGTGATGCTTACTACTGGCGATTTAATTTTTTCAACCGACTGCTCAAAATCGCACTCCTGCAACAATTCGTCCGTCGGGTTATTTAAGAAGTTAAGGGAAAAGTTGACCTCTTTTATTGTCCGTCGTTTGGACGGCTCCAACTCGAGGCCGGCTGTTGGAGCATCTGTAAGTTTTCCGAACACGTAAGTTCGTTAGGCACGGGCGATTCCTGTGAGTCAATAAGTGCTATTCTTTTTTCCGGAAAGGATTGTTCCCTATCTCTACGAAAATTATTATTGTAGTTGTTATTTTGGGAGTACCTTTGCTGGGTCGACAGTCTACCCGGATTAGATGCAACTGTAGCTGTGCTTTCGGAAGGCTTATTGCTACAAAAATAGTCGGCTTGTCTTAGGCGTTGCAGCGCGTCGGAAAAGTGTGAAGCACCTATAAGCGAACACGAGATGTTAGGTGGAAAGTGTCGCGCTATTGCGGAAACAAGAAAATTTTCCGGATATGGTGGTTGTAAGTACCGCCCCCTGGCGGCGTATTTCAAAAAATGCTGTACGTAAGATCCTTTGTGATATTTTGTCGACTCTAATTCAAACCTAATAGCCATCTGGCGGTCAATACCCCAAAACTGTTCCAAAAACGCAGATCTAAAGCTGCTATAATCGCGAAAAATCGGCATCATAGCCTGTAACCACAATTGTGCTTCGCCCTTAAAGGCCGTGCGAAACAGTACAGGCAAGTTTTCAGGCACCAGCAAAGTACTGGCTACTACATTCTCTAACATTTGCAAAAAATCTACAGGGTGGAGAGCCTCCGACCCATCAAACACTGGCAGCAGTTTACTAGCGTCCAACAGTGAAGCCGTGGAGGGTAGCATTACATAGTCAGCTGCGACAGGTGTTGGTGTATCGCTAGCCATAGTAACTTGGGCTGGTACTAACGGGCGTGGTATCGAATTATTAGTGAAAAAGTCGCGGTTGTTTGTCACGTTTGAATTTAGACCAGAACCAGCCCAAGCGTTAGTGCTATAGTTAGTTAAGTTTGCTTGTGGCCCCGCATAAGGCGGGCGTTCACAAGCATTTGATTGTCTATGGTACGACGGGTGTCTATAATATACGTTATCAAGTTTTTCTACGACCTCATTATGTTGCGCTTCAAAATTCGGTGTAGCCCATCTACTATACCTTTGGGGAACCCACTTAGCGGCATCGACGGAAGCCCCTCCTCCATTTGATTTGGGTATGGCTCCTGTGGATCCTTGTAGTCGGATACCGCCGTGCTGCTGCACTTGGTTCCCCGAACCCGTATTCAAACTCACAGTGGATGCCTCCGAGGGGTTTGGAGACAAACTGGCGGGTAATCCGGCCACTGTGGGGTGGTTTGCCGTTGCTCCTGCTCCCGGGTTGTCGTGGTGTTGAGTTGGGTTTGGCACAACAATCGTTGGCGCTTTAGGCGTTGTTATATGTCCACGACGATTTGCGGTTACGCCAGAACGCAGTTGATATTGGTCCCGTGCAACCGGAGTATGGTTTAAACTCATCGTAAGCCGCTGGTTTCCTTAAATTGTCGATTTCTGGCCCCACGTTGGGCGCCAAGTTGTGGAGAGTGGTACAGGGCCAGAAATAAAACGCACAACAGGAATTCCAAGCAAGCAGTATATTGAACCAAAAGCACCGCAGTTTCAACCAATTCTTACAACAAGCAAGCCAAAAATCTAAAAAGCGGTGTCTACATTAACACAGGCAAAGCACACGTGGCACAATTAACCACGACAAGTTTAGAGGTTAATTGGCCGCCAGAAAAGCATTCAAATTCAACGATAATTGCGAAGTACTCACCTAAAAAGTCCAGGTCGACGAACCACAAAGGATCTCTCCGATAATTAGCTTTTACAAGAAGTTAACAACTCGAGCACAAACGAATAAAAGAAAGACCGCGTAAGTTTTCGACACCGATTAGGAAAAGGAAGCAAGCAACATGAGTTCGCGCAGGACAATCAGGGCCTGCTGCTAGCTCAGTTGGTTGCCGTACTCGCGGTCCTGCTACAGTATGTATACTATTTTATTCACAATCGAACAATTTATTATCAAAAAAATAATTAAAAATGTATGAATAAAAACACATTTTCGACCGTGGTGGAAATGCACTTTTCGATCAGCAAATCTGGAGTGAAATTGCAGTTGTCAAAACTCCAGTTCAAAACAAAAATACAGTGTTGCGTGTTGTTTTTTACGATAGTTCATTAATTTGTTGTGCTGTTGGACTAGATTAATCTTGAAATGTAATTAAAAGTGTGGAAATAGCGAAATACGTGTAAATTCCACTGTTGCAAGTGTCAAACAATCATATTTATTATTTGACAGTATTACGAACCTAGGTATGTAATGTTCAACTTCCCGACCTCTAAATCGTTGGTAATCACAACATTACAATAACGATTGTGAATAAAAAAAATTACACACGGGTTCCGTTTTAAATATCAAAAAAGTCAAATCACCGCTTGACAAAGATAATGCTGCGCCTATTCTTGCTCTACATTCCGTTGAAGAAACTCCAAAATTGTCCCTTAGAAGGAGATCAAATCATACTGGAATTAGTAAATCTCACATTTAAAGAATTTTTAAGGCGAACAAAATAATACCGTTTAAACAATTTAGGCAATTTAGGCAAACCTTAGAAAGAGACGATGAGGCAAGTCGCTTGGATTTTTGTCTGTAGATCGGCAATGAAATTATGAATAACAGAAATTTTCATAAATATCTAGTTTTTTCTGATGAATCCACTTTTTCTACGAATGGTGTAGTTGTATCACAACATTGTCGTTATTAGAGTAATACAAATCCACATTTCTGCCAGAAGCCAGCATTTAAAAAAAGTAAATGTTTGGTGCGCCATCACATATCATGGCGTGATAGGGCCATATTTTTTTAATACAAATGTATCAACAAAGTTATTTACAAATGTTAAATAATTATTTTAAAGACAAACTTGAAGAACTACCTTTAAATTGTTAATATTTAATGTACTTCCAACAAGACGGGTGTCCAGCTCACTATGCTCATATCGTTTGCGATTGGCTGACATCTGAATTTGGCAACAAATGGATAAGTAGGAACGGTCCGATTTTGTGTCCACCTCGCAGTCCTGACTTAACAAGTATGGACTTTTATTTATGGGGACGATTGAAGCAAATTGTTTACAATGAACCATTAGAAGATGATAAATAACAGTTAAAGCAAAAAATATGCAACGCGATTCAATCTCTATTAATAGAAGAAATTCGACGAAGTTACGATGAGTTTAAAGCTCGTGTGGAAGTGTGTGCTGATATAGGAGGAGCATTATTTGAATAACATTTAAAAACTTGTTTCTTTATGTTTGTTAATAAAACTTTTCAAAAAATTAATTAACTAAATTTATAATGACATTTAAGAAGTTTTTATGATAACTCGCCTACTATAATATTTTTACAATTTTAAAGTAAAAATAATTTAAGTCTAAAATTTGTATAAAAATGTAAATAACTAATTTAAGGTAAGAGTTACATTATTAGTAACAACTGTAATCTCAGTTTGGCAACCTGCAGGTCATCTTACCAAGAACAAAATTTTCTGAGAAATCAAAACTAAAAAAGTTTCTTCTATTGTTAACTCAATCCGGGGACATACTGTATTATTATTATATTATATATAATATATATTATATATTTATAATTATATATTTTTATATATTTATAATATATTAATATATAATATATATAATATATTAATATATATTATATATTATAATACATTAATAATCAAAAATTAAAGCCCTCGAGCTAAAGCTCTGGGGCTTCAATCAGATTATTAATGCTTGATAAGTTCTCGTTTAAATTATTAAAATGCAAGGTTTCTTGGTAAATTAATGAAAAAAAAAATAGCCGGCTATTTGTAAAGGTCTTGTGGTATTACTGTTAAATAGTACACAGTATTTAAAAAAAAAAATAGGCTTTGAGTTTGACTTCTTGAAACAAATTTGGTTTGTCAGAACAGAAAAGTAAGCAAAAAGCAAAATGAATGATATAGAACGTTTTTGGAAGCGCTTCCAAAACTGTAATTATAAATGCAGTTCAAAATAGTGTACCGAAATCTACTATTCAATGCCGAACCTTAATTTGGAAACAGTTTGAGGTATTTTGCAAAACTCGAAATTATGTTCTATCTGCATTTTTTTTTTGGTTTTTTCTTTATTGGTTTGTAATTTTTTGTCTATTAATTGCAAATAATAAATTCGTTTTAGTTGTTTAATAATCTTTTTGCACGATCGTGTAATTTGACATGCTTACTGATTTTATAATAATCATAGTAGGTTACTTTTACAAAATACCGTGGGGTAAGTTTGCTTACCGCACGGTATGCGGTAAGTAAACGCAATTCAATTTTTTGTTTTTTTGTAATCGATTCAATTAATTGCGTTCTTTAGATTTTTCAGGAATAATTGCCGAACATCCTATGTTCCACGCACTTTCAACATCCGAATCATCACTGTCTCCTATTTCTGATCAGTTAATTAAGAAACTAATTGGAAATTATTAATTCACTTATTAAATGACAGTAGTAACCAAACCATATGCTCCTTGATAAAAATTAATTTTTTACATTTGTAATTTATTAATCAAATAGTAATTTTCTTATGTTATCGATCGTGCAAAAAACCTAATAAGCATTGCGGTCAGTAAGTGCCCTACCGGTATCGGGCGTATTGGAGATCTCGACTACGTCTCGATCTCCAAACACACCCTCCACCGGTAGTATGCACTTACTGACCTTAATACTTAAATAATTATTCTAAAATACACTCGAGATTCAATTTTAATCAGGATAATTTTATTTTAAATTTACTCATAGTTTGTTGCTTTGAGGAAATATTGCTCACAGAAAAAACCAAAGAGAAAAACACCCCCGTTTCGCGGTCGTGTTTTTCTCTTGTTTTTTCTGCTCAAGATATTTCCATACCAACAAACCATTCGTATTAAAATAAAATTATCCGATAAAAATTGTATCTCTTGTGCATTTACCCCCGAATAGCGTTTTATCGTAGGACAGAATAACGGGTGAATTGAGTAAGTCGTTTCTGCTATACAATGTACACCTTAAACATTTTGAAATATCTATATTAAAATTTTGACATTTTGTAAATTCAGGAAACTATTTTGATGTTAATTGTCATAAAGACATTTTATTATTTGGGCACATTATTTTGGATTAAAACACTACTTTCTTTCGTGAGTTTTGAAAATCATTATTTAATACTTCGGATGATGGAATAGATCGAATAGGTTGCCTCTACTCTTCAGTGAAAAAAACGTTGTACAAAATCAAATTCGACATGACACTTACCTACAAGTAAAGGCACAGAAGTCAGCATTCTGTGCCTTTACTTGTTATGGACGACGAAACCCAACAACACGTGGCTTCATCTCAAGGTGTTGCATGCGACGTATGTAAACAGACATTTAAGAATACGCACGAAATGAAAATACATCGTAATGTTCATTTTAATTTTAAAGAAGCTAATTCTCAGACGACAACAAATATTTTGAAACGCACCCGCTTTACAACTCAAACATTACTAAATCAAGCTCCTGATATTGAACTAAACAAACATTTACCGGTCAATACCACAGGCTTAGACGGTGAATGCAACCACTCGTGCCGTATCTTCGCTGCTTTTCAGTATGATAACGAGTTATCAATTGAAGAGTTTGATGTAGAAGTACAATGTTAAATACTATCGCATGTGCAAGCAAAAACAAGGAAACAATAAGGCCAAAATATATAAATCCACCAATCTTTCTCGAACTGACAAGCAAGCTGGAATTCGTCGAAATGCTATCTATGAGTTTAATCTTGCTCAATATCACTACTATAATAAAAAAAAAATAGTAAGAGATGTTATGAACAACGGATGCTTAAGACAATGTAAACTTGACATAAAAAGTGTGGAGAGTCACTTCAGAGAGATTTTTGATTGTCCCAATTTATCTGTTCTGGACACATATGACACTCACTCTACGCACAATGACATTATATTTGAATTTGAAGACATTAAACAGTAAATTTAATCCATCAACATTGACACATCACCAGGACCTGATAGAGTGTTGGCCAAAACCGTTAAGCGACTAAATGTTGTAAATGCCATTACATAAATTGCAAATATTATGTTGCGTACGTCGTTTGTTCTATCCAAACTTTGTGATGGCCGGATGGTTCTTATTCATGAAGGCGGTGAAGTTGGCAATTTAAGTAACTGGCGACCTCTTATAATATACTCAGTTGTTTGCCGGATTATTGAAAAAGCAATTAATCAAAAGCTACGAAATCAAGTATAAATCAACTGCAATCAACGTGGGTTTGTAAGTGGAGTACCCGCTTGTCATGCTAGTACGAGATTAACAAAAATAAAAGATTGTGTTGTATCGTTTTTAGACATTTCTAAGTCGTTTGCTCGAATTGGGCATAAGCACATTATAAAAACTCTAAAAGCTATTGGTGTATGAAATAACATAAATAGACTTGTTATGAATCTACTAACAAACAACTCGGTGAAAGTGACTATGGGTAAAAATCTGAGTGAGCCGATTAGAATTATGAAAAAGTACCACAAGGAGGACCACTTTCACCAACTTTATTCAACATCGTCATGAATTTTATTTACGATGAAATATGTGACACAACGTTTGCGAAATCATATGGTTATAGTTTGTCGAACGCTTACAATTCTTTACTACTATCCGGATTTGCTGATGATCAAGCAATCACATCAAACTCAGTAACTTCAGCGATACGCGTTATCCATCTAACACAGAACCTATTCAGCAAAATCGGTTTAGCAATCAACCCAATGACGAGTCAAGCGATCAATTTGGTCAAAGGAAAATTAAATAGCCAAAATCTTCAACTGATTGATGGAAACCATATAAAATGTGTGCTACAATCAAACGAGCGTATCCGATACTTAGGTTGTAGTTTCACAAACGAGTTGATTTTTGATAACAATATTGTCACAAGTCTCGATAAAAATTTGCAACGTTATTCAATTGCTTCTAAACTTAATCAAGTGGATGATGGTCTGCTCTTAGAAGTTAGTGACTTCTCAAAAGAAATGAACGATTGCAAATTTGCGCTTCATGTTAATTGTTCAAGTTCAAGTGAGATGCGCTTAAGGCTAAGAAATATTGCGTTTGATAACTGGTGAAAAAAATTATATCTAGAAGTAGGTGTTATTCACTTTCAAACGCATACGAAATCCAATCAATTTGTTTTTAACAAATAACTGCTTTCCTCTTCTGAATGGATATCTACTATAAAACTTAATACAAACTATGCAAACTTGAATAGCGTACCTGGCTCATCGAACCGCTCCAACCTCTGTCGCAAATGCAACAGAGATAAAGAAACCCCTTTACATGTTATTGGCAGCTGTGCATGAAACCAGGCACAAATTACAAATCGACATCATGCAGTTAAAAATAAGATTATAGCACTTCTTCCTGAGAAAAAATTTGAATGTTTTGAAGAAGTGCAGGCAGTGGATACAAATAGAATGATCCGTTTCAGTGACATCGTAGCTTTCGATCCTAAAAATTTGAAAGCTTATATCATTGATCCAACTATCAGGTACGAAATAAACGATAAAGAACAAGACAAAAAAGTAATGAATAAAAGTGTGAAATTTACGAAAAATGCATTCCAGAAATATGCCAACACATTTGGTGATAGAGAATGGTCTATGATTGGATTATGGTTTGGCACTCGTGGTACTGTAGGCAAAAATACTATAAAATTTTTCGATGAGTTCAAACTTGACAAAAGATTATTAATTGAAATAGCAGAACAAATTTTAATTGTTTCTCTAAAAATTTTACAATATCATATTTATTGTTAACTAGTTTTTTTTTATATTTATACTTATATCTATAGATTGATTAGGAAGTTGTATATTTTTGCAACCTGCGATGCGCAGGCAGCCCACGTTCATAATAAAGTTTTTCTTCTTCTTACTTCTAGTTTAGTGGAACAAAATAGCTGTCATCGATGGCTAGTCTACATACTAATATACAATATTATTTTGAAATAATTGTCAATAAATAAACATTAGTTTGAAATAACTTTTTTAAATAATACAAATATATTTCATAAATTGATACAATGTATTAAGAATAATAACTCATTAACACATTCAAAAGTACTGAAATAATAAAAAACCTAATCTGTAAGCGTTTTGTTATTGTTTGACGGATGATTTGACGGCTCAGTTTGTAAATATAAACTTATTAATATAAATAAAATAAAAACCTTTCTATTTTATAATTCTAAACCAATTAAACTGACGTAAAAATAAATATTTATTTATTGCAACAAGATAAGCTATTGTGGCATTTGCTATTGCATGTAAATCCCATTGTGTTGTTCCAGAAACTGAATTTTTTCCTGCTGCTGTTCTTAAAAAGATTTCCTTGTCCATTTTAACATCATTTATCGTAAGAAACGTTTGCCAACAAATTTCAAATTCATTTCGAGAATATAGTTGTTTTGATACACCAGCGATTGTTCCAAGGCGATAAAAGTCATCTCCTACACTAATGATAACGGCTAATATATTTTTGAGATCTGAACGACTTCTGTCTACGTCTGAAATTGAAACCCGAACAGACATACCAACAGTACCAGGTTTCAATTTTTTTTTTGGTATTTGCAAAGTTTTATCATTTGCCTTTTTTTATTTTTGCTGCATGTAAGCCGAATGTTTTTAATGTTTTTTCGATTATTACAATAATAATATAACTCGTTTTCGATACAATTCAAGCAAGTGTTTGAGGTTGCTCCATATTAATTGAAACATTGGCATTGGTTAAAATGTCGATATTAGCATTAGAATTTATTTCTAGATTTTCAGATATAATTTTTGTTACAATATCTTCTTCTTCAGCGATTATTATGCCAGCATTTTTAATTTCCGATTCAATACGATTTCAAGAAGATCCGCTACTAACGGTTCTTTGGTAGTAACATAATTTGAATGGTTTAATAATGTTTCTAATTCTTTTTCGTTTCTTAACATATAGATATTATTCAAAGAAATAGAAATACTATTTAAGCCATCCCTACAGGGTACACCAAATAGTGCCTCGTATGGACTTCTTTTGATCCCGGAATGATAAACAGTTTTACATGCGTAAACAAACAATCAATAAAAATAAAATAACAACTAAGAACGTAAATACCGGTTTTATAAAACTGAATAAACTTTAACTTCACTTAGTAGTTTTATTGTCGTTCATCCACAATGAAAGCTTATTTTTAATATTTTGATTTGCTCTCTCCACCGAACCTTGTGATTATGAGTGTCGAGGTTTTCCATAAACTATGTGACAATCAGGCCACAAATCAACTAACTCTTCAATAATATAAATTCAATTACGTATTAACCTGCATAAAAATATCAAACTATTTAGTTACATACTTGGTTGGAAAACTCCCTGCCATTGTCGCTCTGCAAAACACACGGAGATCCCAAGTCTGTGAATTCTTTCAAAAGCTTGTAGGCAACTTCTTTTGCTGTTTTAGTTTTCAGTTGATGTAATCTAATAAATTTTGTTAAGTGGTCTTGATACACAAAAATGAATTTGAAATCCTGATCTGGTCTAGATTAAAAATTGATCAAATCCACTGGACATCGTGAGTTTAAGTGATTGGATATTATAGGTTTTACCACAATTCCCTTTTTTGTTTTCGTTTTAACGGACAATTTTCACAACCCTCGATATATAAACTCACTATTTCTTGGGTAATATTTGAGTATTTTTCATTCAAATGTTTCATCGTTACTTATCTTCCACCATGTCCTGTTAAGTGTTGTGCGGTTTTTACAATATCAAACAATATATGAATTGTTTGAATAACCTTTTATTTTATCTGTTTTCTTATTAAGGATAACATAAGCCGAATCCACATGCTACAGCTGATAGTGCCTAATTAAATAGTAATCGTACTTATTTTTACTAGTAGGCCCAGTTTCGCGCAACAGTTTTAATTTTTCTAATAGAGATTTATACTCAACTTGACTGAATAACTTTGAATTATTTGACTTATATGCATGTATTTCTTTCACTGAGGTTTCAAATTTTGTTTTATGTTCGATTGTACGCAAAGTTAACAAAAATAATTACTAATATTTGCACGCTGAAATGAATAATTAATAATCTACATATATAAAAAAAACTTTACTTTTTTTTATGGAGGAATGCGTTAAGCACCGGCCCTTCGCCTTTCCTCCTTCACCTTGATTTGTTGCTATCTTCTACTACATCATTTTGTCTACATGTATTGGGACTATCACAGTTGCTATCACAGTTCGAGTGATTCCCTTTCGTTTCCATCACAGAGTTTTATCACAGTTTACTCGTGATGTGAATATAATATGGTGTGCTACCGAGCTATCTAAATTTCGTTCATTTTTGCGCATGACGTCACGTTGGGACTAGATAATTATAGTATGAAAATCAAGTTACGTTTGGCGGTTTTATTTGATGTTTATTTCAATCAAATATTGGAATAAATACATAGTAAAATATTATTAAGTATTTTGGTGTGGCCGTTTTTGTTAGTAAGTGATCTTATATTTAACTACAGAATTAAAGGGGTTTGTTTTTCTCTTTAATATATTTGTTAATTAATCTAATTTTCGTTGCTATAGACAATTTAATATTACACTTTCAATAGAACCAACGTGACGTCACGAAATAATATAGCAACCTGCGCGATAGCACACCATATTATATTCACATCACGAGTTTACCTCTACTACACTAGTATCACAGGTGGTTTATGTCAGTCGTGCGCGCACAACTGGATCCTTTTTCTTTAATATCTTGCTACATAGCTGGTCTTTACTTCTATCAAGTTGTCCGGGTTCAGATGCGCGCCTGTTTTCAGTTCGGCTGTTGTCCATTCCGCGTCCCATTCCTCGCACTGGAACAGGGCATGCTCCGCAGTGTCCCGTGTGTTGCAGTCATAGCATCGGTTGATTGCGGTCTTGCCAATCCTCTGGCGGTATGCATTGAAATGCCCATGTCTCGTGAGAAACTGGGCGGTGCAGTAGGACACATCCCCGTGGTCACGGTTCACCCAGGGACCAATCTCCGGGATTAGTCGCTAATATTTTAAATAAAATTTTTAGAGGCGAAATAAATAAAATTTGAAATGTTCTGAAGGACTAAACAGCATTTGTGGAGCTCAGCCTCCGTTCAGACCGAATCTGACTCCGCTGCAGCTAAGTGGCTTTATTTATTTTAAGGTTACTGTATAAAAGTTGAGAAATAATAGAATATGGTTTTTATTTTAATTGTTTTATTAAAAATAACTTAAAAATAAAATTTAAGAAAAAAAACAAAATTACAGTTATTCATAAAGGCTAGACCAGGATTATAAAATAGAATCGTACATAAAGGTTTAAAAAAACAATTATAAAAAAATACACAAGAACAATTATAAAAACAAAAACAAAACTTGTTTTCCTAAAAACTAAAACAAAATTAAAGTTTAAGTTCGCGCACTGTTTTTGTGTTGGATACAATAGTATATTACAAACCAAGGTTGAAAGTATTTCATTTCTGTCGAGAGATGAGATAGTTGAACGAAGCGCGAAGCGCCAAGGTCAACTACATCTCAAGACAGTAATGAAACTTTCCACGGAGGTGTGTATACTATTTTATTTACAATCATACATAAAACGTGGAAATAAGTGATAATATATTTAAATTTCTGATGTTTGGACCATCAAACCAACATTAAAACAAAATTCCGATCCATATCATGCTGGAAATTTTGTTTTTTTATGGTAATGCTATGGAAATATAAGGTTGGAAAGTGTTCTCATGGGTAGAAAGTGTTCACTTTCCACCCAAGAGAGAAAAGTAAAAGTCAACAATGTGTCATTTTCACACTTTTAAAAATACAGAAATTGCGTCATTACGTATATGATTGTAAATAAAAACAATTATTAAATAAAATAAAACAAAAGAAAAACAAAACACAAAACCGCATTTAATATTTGTTTTTTATGGCGCCTCAGCATAAGGCGGTGGTGGGTCGTCATCTAGGAACTCTTGGGGTTGGGGCATCCCTGACATCACTTTTGAGGCTTCTGGGTCTGGGTCCGGTAGGGCCCAGGCTTCCGCCAGTAGATCTAATTCCTGGTCGAGGTCTGGCAGGACGCACAAGGCACAGTCGCACCCGTCTCAGTATTTGTTGCCTTCATAGCA
The DNA here is from genome assembly GCA_963556235.1 of Cryptophagus acutangulus. Taxonomy (NCBI): domain Eukaryota; kingdom Metazoa; phylum Arthropoda; class Insecta; order Coleoptera; family Cryptophagidae; genus Cryptophagus; species Cryptophagus acutangulus. The sequence goes on from CAUVYR010000014.1 coordinate 54,146, forward strand.
CCCTTCCCCACGAATTGAAGAATACAGTGGATGGAACATCTCTGTCCACATGCGGTTTTCGACGATGGCCATCTTCATCCGTTCTGAGCAATTCCCCTTAGGCTCCACTAGTTCCGTTAATTAATTAAAGTCTTTTTTAATGTTTTGCTAATTTTTTTTTTAACATTGGCGCTCTCGCCTCCCAGCTAAGTTGGTTCACGTATTGCAATGCTGCTTCTATGTTTTTTTCTTACAAAGGGTAAAATATGAACGAAGATAAAGTATGAATAGATAGGTCTATTTACACTCATCAACACGGTTTAGAGATATTCTAAATCTAACAAAAACTTGTAAAAACAACCAAAACTTATTTATTTATATTTATAGTTTTTTAATAATTCTGCGTGATAAATATCACATTGTATTCAATTTATTCATAAATACAAAATTAAATTACATTTGAAGCTAAAAATTAATAAATATACAATTTTTACTGTATTTTTAAAAATATCCCTAGACCGTGTTGATGAGTGTATATGGTCAGGTAATAAATAAAATAATTTTTAAAATTGGTTGCTGATTTAGTGATTTTAAACCAATTCTAATGAAGCTCTATTTGATTGTTTCTCGGGAATAGTTGCTGATTTGATATCTAAGTTAGGCGCGGTTGGCAAAAATTAAGTGGATTCATTGTTTGTAGCTTCTTCTGTTTTTCTTTGATATGAATGTAATAAAAATAAAGTTAACATACTCCAGCAAGATGCCAATAAATGGATCGCCGATCCACCTGCCCTTTTATTAGACAGAGCATTCAAATATTCTTATAATAAATTTAGTAATTTTAAATAGAATAAATATTCCAATAATACCGCTTGTCCAATCCCCAATTGATAGAAATATACGGTTTATTTTCGTTCATGTTTGTTTTGCAATTTTCTTGAATTTTTCTTTATCGAATAATTGTATCATTGAAAACCCTTGATCGTCTATTAACTGTCCACTTACTTTATTTGCTATTATGTTTGCAATTGCATCTCTTTTTATTCCAAATAGCCTCTTGCGCTTGCCTTACATCTTCCGTATGTATGTATTCCTTTGGCACCCAAATTTTATATATTTTTAAATATTAACTTTGGTTCTGCTGCTTCTAATAATTCTTGGGGAAACATTTCTGTTGTTGGATTTGGGTTAAATTCAATTCAATTTCTTAAAAAAAAAAAAAACAATGATGGGATTACGCGATTGCATTGTGTGGTGACATAAAGTATTGTTCGTATTATTACCTGTACTGGTAAACATTTCAAAAGGTACATGACTTCTTCTGCGACTCGAGCAACGTATCCTAGATGCTCTTTTATTAATATTGCAATTCCATCTGATGATAATGGGGCCATCACTAATCTGGTTTTTAAAATCTCTTTGTAATAAACAACGGCGGTAAACTGTTTGAGCATATGTATGTGATAACGATTTTTTAAATGATTGTTTAATGTACAAAAATGTTGTGTTGACATATGTTCTCAAATCTATCTCATTAACATCTTTAGATTTATATGTAAAAAGATTGATTGATTGCTTGATTTCAATTACTAGTAAACAAGAGTGTTCTGTCGAGAAAAACGCCTCATTGCATAAATATTCTCTTTTCTGTATTCTTGTAGCGCAAAAGATTGTAGATTTATTTTCTCTTTTCTTTGTAGCGCAAAGATTTTTTCGGCTTGTTCGACTACTAGATATTTATTGCTTGTGTCGCCTTTTTTTTTTTCAAAAACAACGAGTACACAACGGAAAATTCTTCGCAAGATTTAAATTGAATACTTTCCCACACGGTTTTCCCAATATTAAAATCCATGTAATAGCCACTTAAATAAGGGCATTTCAAATCATTTTGTAGTAAAATTTAGTTTTTATTAAGCTTTACTTGAGCAAAATAATCGGTTAACTGAATTTTCAAGGTAGCTCTGTAACTACAAATTTTTTTCATGATCTTCCATTTTCCATATAGGTATTGCCTTCGCACTTGCCATTACTATCTAGGCTACCTTCTAATGTAATATAAGTAGATGTTGTAGCATTTGAGGTCAATTGTGACAATATCTTTCCATGAAATCCTCTATATTCGTGATATTGATGTATTTTGTTACATTCTTGCTCGCCAATCTGGTGAATATAGGTCAATAAACCATTCTGCACAATACTTGAATGTGAGTGCATACCGCAAAAATTAATTGAATGTTCTATAATCAGAGTCGGGGTCGGGACAAGAGGCTACATTTCTTAGAGATACAACCGAAATATTGGTCGATACATTTTCGCTATTATAGGCGATTAGTCCTAAGCTTGAAATAAGTCCGAAGAAAATCAGCAATAACATTTTGAGTCCCACTGGAAGAAAATTCTAAATTAAATAAAGCATCTGAGTAGTATGGTATTTTGTTTATTCAACAGAATGATAATTAATCACTTAAAACGTTTATTTACTTTCGCTCGCACTCTCGCATTTGATTTGTGCAACGCGATATTGTAATTCCTTTCATATTTTTTTTTCTTTAAAACCCAATCACATCTATCAACGGGCCCTTTTGAGTGTGTATGATGACGATTCCCAATTTGTTCTTGCACAATTGCAGTGTCCAATTTGTGATCTCGGTGTTCCGTACTCTGATTTGCCTTAGCATTTTCTTGAGTGATTATTTCGTTGTTTTCTTCTTCATAAAAGTGAACTGTGTCATTAACATCAATGTATTCAGTGATATCTTCGGAATAAGTGTCAGTGCTATTATTGTGCACACTGTTACCATCATTTTCTCATTAATTTTGGCATTCTCAAAATCTTCATTGCTATTTTCGGCGTCTTCTAAATCGCTATGGCTACTCAAGGCGTTGGACACTATTGAATAACAGAGCGGTACTTCTGGATATTCAGGTACATTTGCGGTTAAGTTTTTATTAAATTTTATGAAAAAAAATTCATTATTGGTGTCCTGTTTTAAACATAGTTTTAGTCTATTAACATGTACCATTTGTTCTTTCCTTCCATTTGATTCCTTTATTTTACAATTTACCGGACTTTTAATCTCAGTTATTTGATACGGTCCTTACTATTTTGGTTAAATTTTTGATGCTAAGTTTGTAGATTTAATTGCCGGTGTATATAAATAAACTTTATCTCCTAGTTTAAATTCTCGATCCTTTGCCTTTTGGCTGTATTTTAATGCTTGTATATCGGCGATGGATTTTAATGTTTCTTCTGCTGTTTCATGAGCAATTTGCATTCTATTTAATATTTCGGTGGCGTAATTCTCATCAAGATCATATTTAACTGTAGGATCTTTAATAAAACAGCGCTGTGGTAATTCCATGTCCCGCCCGAACATTAAAAAAAAATGGTATTCTGTTGATTCGTGAATATCATTTCTGTAAGCTATGGTTGCAAAAGGCAGCCAGTCATCCCACGAATTATTATCTTCCGTGATGTAATGTGATCACGGACAGCATTGTTTTCAAGGATTTATGCATTCTTTCAACGACTCCGTTACAAGCTGGCCTATAACGGGTAGTTTTTAACTTTAACTTATAGTAGTGTAAGATGTGAGTTCTGGAACACAAAGGGATGCCGCCGTTCAATGTAAACAAATGAGTAGCGTTATCATGTATATTTCTGAGAATTTTGTGTGATAAATGTCGGCATCGATTGTAATAATTGTAATCATATGTGATAACACATGTATAAATGTGTGATAAGTAACTGACCATTTTAAGCCATGGGGATTCTGAAACAATGACGTCATTGTATAAAAAAAATTGTAGCCAGAACGTATATACGGATACTGGAACAAAATGCTGACATAGCGTTAAAGACCCTGGGGATACTAGAACAGCGCAGTGCATGACAAAATCTGTGTTTAGCAGCGCAATTTTATTTTCTACATGTACGCTTATGAGAGGTACTGAAACAGTACATATTTTGCTGTGCCCATTAAGAATTTTTAATAATAAACCAAGACTTTACATTTGTAGGTTTCTAATGTTTAAAAACACACACAAAAAAAATTAATTTTATATGTAAAAGTGTTAAATAAATAAAACTCAGTTATCTCAGTTAATCAACTTTATTCATCACATTCATCATCATCATCAAAGTATGTAGGCTATAAACTTTTTTTTTCTTATTTTTCTTATGCGACCAAGTGTTTTGCAGATGGAAAATTCGTACCAATCATACATACAGTCTGTGTTAGAAAAAGTAAATCGTCCACAGCAACAACAAATTAGAAAACGAAATGTTCGGGGTGAATGTATAAATCCAGTGTTAAACCAGAATAATAATCGGTCTATAGTGGAAATTAACGAACCACAAATTAAATACAAAAAAATAAGTGATAATAACAAATACTCTAGTTATATAAATACAGTGTTAAATAAAGTTGTAAATAAAAATGTGCATCAAACAAATGTTTCCGATAAGGAATTGGAATTAATTCAAACAGAATCAGCTTTCCGACGGCGAATGCTAACAAGTACAATATTAAACACTAATAAAGTATTAGACCCAAAGCGTTTTTTGCAAACAATATTTAATTTAATTCAAACAAAATTAAATGAACTTAGAAATATAGCACCGATTAAAGCACAATTATGTTTAGTTTGTGAAATGATTCTTCCAAAAACCGAAGAGGTAAAGACAATTTATTTTAATTCAAAATATGAAGTGATTTATCAGAACAATGAACTGAAGAAATGGTACGATGAAGCCAATGAAAAAATTTTAACAAAGCTGCAAGAATATCAAGAGCGAGATAGTGGTTGGGCCCTACACCACATTATACAGGTTAATTTAAATGTTAATAAATATGTTCCTTTTACTGTGGGCAGTAATTTTTATACTTTGCCTAAATATGTTCAGGCTAAAAAAGCAGTAATAAATGTACAATCCAACGATGAATGTTGCTTTGCCTGGGCTATAGTTTCAGCCCTTCGACCAGCTAAACATAACCCACACAGAGTTTTGTCTTATCCACACTTTAGAGACATTCTTAATTTAGATAAAATTTCATTTCCCATGGATTTGACTCAAATTCCAAAATTTGAAGAACAAAATAATATGTCTATTAATGTATACGCGTTGAAAAATTACAGCGATTGGCTTATCTTAACTGATTGTGGTGATGATGATGCATGTGAAATTGAATCAATAAATAGAAAAGAAAATACAAATGTTAAATATGAGATATTGCCTGTATATATATCAAATAATCATAAAAATGTACATATTAATTTATTAATGGCAGAGATTCCCGAAAAAAATATAGTAGAAGAACATACACCAAAATATCATTTCTGTTGGATTAAGAATTTATCTAGATTAGTGAGTAGTCAAATGACAAGTCAGCATCGCGGCTCTCGCTGGTTATGTGATAAATGTTTATGTTATTTTTATCAGGAATCTAAATTTAAGCAACATAAAATTGATTGTTCAAAGGCGGCTCCCGCAAAATGTTTCATGCCAACTGAATCTACTAAGTGGCTTTATTTCAAAAATCATAAAAATAAGGAAATGCTTCCTTTTATAATTTATGCAGATTTAGAATGTCTTATTTTACCTATTGATACATGCGAACCTACTAACTCTCAAAGTTATACAAATGCATACCAAAAACACGTACCATGTAGCATTTCTTATTATTTAAAATGTAATTTTGATGACGGATATTCAGAATTAGAATTATTCAGAGGTGAAAATTGTATTGAATGGTTTGTAGATAAACTAAATACAATTACAGAGAAAGTAGCAGCCATTTATGCAGATAAAAAAGAAATGCTAACACTATCACAAGTGGAATTGGATGAGTTTGAACATGCCAATATTTGTCATATTTGTGAAGGACCATTTATACCACCTTCAGATTATGCATTAGAAGGAGAGGAAGAAGATTTATTAACCAAAGTTAAAGATCATTGTCATTTGACTGGTAAATTTAGAGGAGCTTCTCATGTTAGTTGTAACCTTAATTATAAACTTCCATCAGATATAGTTGTAGTTTTTCATAATCTTCAAGGTTATGATGCACATTTTATTATTCGAGAATTGCATGAAAAAAAAATCAAAGATCGTAATGGGGAAGTGCATATTAAAAATCCAGGGATAATTAAAGCAATTCCTATAAATAAAGAGAAATACAAGTGTTTTACTAAATATAATTGTTCTAATACAATTATACCAAGATTTATAGATTCTTTTAATTTTATGGCTTCATCTTTAGATAAATTGTCGTCATACCTAAAAGAATATAATATTACCAAAGAATATTTTAAAAATGTGGCAGACTCAAAATTAGCTCTCTTACTTAGAAAAGGCGTACTTCCATATACCTACTTAGACAGCTTTAAGCGTTTTGAAGAAAAATCATTACCTGATAGAAAATATTTTTTTAATAACTTAACTCAGACTGATATTAAAGATGATGAATATGCTCATGCTCAAAAAGTGTATTCAGAATTTGATTGTAAAAACTTAGGAGAGTACACAGACATATATTTAAAAACTGACGTTCTTTTGCTAGCGGATGTATTTGAAGAATTTCGTCTTTTATGTAAAAAAACCTATGATCTAGATCCCGCTAATTATATTACCGCTCCCGCACTATCTTGGGACAGTTTATTAAAATCAACAAAAATTAAACTTGAATTGATGACAGACATTGATATCTTATTGTTTATAGAGAGAGGTATTCGTGGTGGTATTAGTCAATGTTGTAATCGATATGCTGTTGCTAATAATCGATACATGCCAACTTTTGACGAATCTCAACCAGAATCATACCTCATTTATTTAGATGCAGTGAATTTATATGGATGGGCAATGTGTCAATGCCTTCCTACCGGAAATTTTAAATGGCTTAATGAAAACAAATGTAAACACTTCAATGTATTGCAAATTCAAGATGATTATAAAAAAGGGTATATATTAGAAGTTGATTTAAACTACCCTGAAAATTTACATGATTTTCATAGGGGTTTTCCATTTTGTCCAGAAAATAAAACTCCAATTAATGGAAAACACCCAAAACTTTTAACACCTTTAGAATCAAAAAGCAAATATATTATTCATTATAGAAATTTGAAGCAGTGTCTTAATCATGGCTTAATTATTACCAAAATTCATCGTATATTAGAATTTGATCAATCAGCTTGGATGCGTCCATACATTCTCAAAAATACAAAATTGCGAATGGAATCAACTAACGAGTTTGAGAAAAGTTATTATAAATTGAAAAATAATAGTGTTTTTGGTAAAAGCATGCAAAATGTTAGGAAAATGCGTGATATAAAATTAGTTTCGGAATGGGAAGGTAGTTATGGGGCTGGAAAATTCATGGGTAAACCAAACTTTAAAGATAGGGTAATATTTGATGAAGATTTTGCAGCAATTGAATTAAATAGATTAAAAATAAAATTTAATAAGCCTCTATATGTAGGAATGGCTATTTTGGATATTAGCAAATGTTTAATATATAAGTTTCACTATGAATATATGAAAAATAAATATGAATCAGCAAGCTTAAAACTTTTATATACAGACACGGATTCATTAATTTATTCCATAATAACAAATAACTTTTATGAAGATATATTTCCAGACTTAAAACAATGGTTTGATACGTCTGATTATGCTGAGAACAATTGTTATAATTTCCCCAGAATTAATAAAAAAGTTTTAGGACTATTCAAAGACGAATTGAGTGGTCAAATTATGGATAAGTTTGTGGGTTTGCGATCTAAAATGTATTCATATTCGTTAAATAATAAAGATATTAATAAAGCTAAAGGAATAGGTAAATCGGTTGTTCAAAAGCTGACTTTCGATGAATATAAGAATTGTTTATTTGAACAAGCTAGTTTATATAAATCACAACATAGAATATTATCAAAGCTACATGAAGTTAATACTGTTAAACAAAATAAAATCGCATTAAGTGCTTTTGATGATAAGAGATATATTCAAGAAAATAATATCGATACCTTGCCGTGGGGTCATTATTCTATACAATTATAGGCTAGTTAAAGTTGTTGTATTCTAATTTTAAGTGAGTATAGATATTAAGTTGTTTTTGTATTTAATTTTGTTTTATTTTTTTTTTTATATAATGTACTTTTGGATAAAAAAAAATGTTTAATAAGATTTGTGTTGATATTTTTTTGTCGATAATGAGTGTGTGTAAATAAAAAAGTATAAACATATTTCTAGTTTTATTTTTATTAAATAAACACAGATATAAATACCGAGAAATAAATATACTAATACTAACAAGATTAAGGTACTATAAATAAAATGTATATTACAAGAATTTTATAATAATATTTAATATGTTAAACAATGTAATATTCTCTATAATATATGTAATTTTTAATACAAAATATATTCTAACATGTATATAATAAACTATAGTTACTAAAAACTAATTTTTGTTTATTGAACATCTTCCGAAATCATATATCAATCAATGACCAATCATTAATATATTTAATTTATTATATTTTGAACAAAGCGTTGCTCAAATATTCTTTGACGATCGTCTGTATTGAAAATCGATTTAATTTTATTTTCAACATGTCCAATTCGGTTTTTAAATCTGCTTTGATCTCTTGCAAACTCTTCCCAAGGTCCTTTTCTCGCTGCTTGATAAGCAAATGACCATTGCACCATTGGGTAAATTTTGTTTTGATTTAGGTCAAAGCGAACGTGGATTTTATTTGCACTATTGTCCGAATTCATTTCTTAATAAGTTTATTATTTGAATGAACATTCTGGGCAGTTACGTATCATCGGTGGAGGACCATCAATCTGATCTCGACTGGATGTATTATAATGTTGAAAACAACGCCTACAGTCATAAATATTTGGATTAAGCTTCAAATTGTTTGATAATTTTTCCCAAACAAATTCTATACAATCAGCGGCAAATGTGGTCAAAAATTCTATTGGTAAACACTCAATTTCTTGAACTGTCATTAACGCAAGTTGCTTCTTTTGGTAAAACGATGAAATTGCTTGACCTAATGTGGGTTTTCGATTTGATATAAACCATTTTTGTAAGAGTTGGGCATTCTTAAAAGCACAATAATTAATATTTGCATTCAAATGTGCTGAAGAGCATTTTTGGAGTACTATTTTTTCTTTTTGTAGTAGCTTCAGAGTAGGGCACCCCATATTTTCTAAGTTCTCAACATTAGAAAAGCCACACTTCTCCAACCATTGTTGTTTATCTAACCCTTTTACATAAATTGTCATAGCCCCATTCAATGCATCATGAAGCACATTGTTTAAATTTTTGTATGGAATTCCAACAGTTTGCCAATGTATACCATGATGCTGATTCAGAAGCCAATTCTTTGATGGTTTTTCAGAACATAAATATTCCCAATCATTTGGAGCACTAAATACAAATACTTTTGTATTTTTAGGATCATCAATTGATATTAATGCTACTTCTTTAAAAATAAATTCGGTTTTTTTCATAAAACCTTGAAAATCTGCAATGAACTCCATCATTTGAAAGAAAATGTTACACTAACTTCTGTACTCTACCGCTAATTGGTTTATACTCAACTATTCGATCATGCAAAATTAAACAGTAGGCCGTTGTATTTCGAGGAAACCTTTCCTTTGATTCAAATTCTAAACGAATATCAACAGGGGCAGATTTAAGAGATTCGTTTTGTTGAGAACAATCTATTAGAATAAGCGGAGCAATATTTATAAAATCAGATTTGCTTAACAACGGTTCGCTTTCATGTAAATAATAAGCACTTTGAAGTCCTACATACATCTCATACAGTAAAGCATATTGGTTGTGCTCTAAGTCTAAATTCAAATTTCCATATGGATATGATTGGGAATTTAAATACAACTTAACATTATTAAGCCGACAATGATCGAACTTACTGATATCCATTGCAGCATTATTTTTACGACCAGTTTGAAAACCTAGAATTACAAACCGAGGTTTTTCTAATTGAGTAGTAGTTTTTATTGTCCAAATTTGTTTTTCTGTTGTTTGAAGCATAGGATATTCATATAACTCCCATGTTCGAAAACTCATGGAAATTGTTGGATCTTTTTCAATAAAATGTAACATTTCAACCTTATGTTTGTCGGCAAGTGTAATATATGGAACTCTCCACTCAATTTTATTTAAAATAAACTTAAATGGTTCAGCTTCTGTTTGGATAATAGCATTTAAATCAGTTCTTGACCTAACAAGGATAAGTTCATGCTTAACATTAACAATAACTTTTAGATAATCTTCAGCAAAACCCAACAGCATATTAAGCGGTATAACTACATCAAAGTATCCTTCAGCATCGGTAATGTTAATATCAGGCTTATGTTTCCATCCAGCATTTTCTAACATTTGACTTTTGTTTACATTAACAGAAAAATATCCTTTTATCGTTGATGCAATTCCAACATTTTTACATCTATCTATTTCTACACCGTTTAATTCGTAACGAATTTCATCAAATAAATGGCATAATCCATTGTTGATAATTTTTGTGTGTGCTACAGCAGTACCATCTTCTTTTAACAATCGACCGAAAATATGCAAACAGCTTTTGTTGGGCCTGACATATAAATCTTGATTTTGAATTGTTATACGAATTTCATCATTGTTGTTAAATGTAGACGATGCATATGGTTGATGTGCATGAATTTCATTATTAGATATCGAATCATCGAACTCTACATTTGCACGAATATTTAGCATATTAGCTATCATTGAATCTTTTTTTAATACGTATTGATAGCGCTAATGTAACTCGAAAGGACTTTACAAAAAACAAGCGTAAATGTTTGGAAATCACTTTAGTACAATTAAATTTTATTTTACAGCTGGTGGTATCTTCGATTTGATGGGGGCAACTATAAGATTTAGACTCTCCAATGTTGCTCTGCTTGCAGATGTGAGTGCTTTGATTTGTGGTGTACGAGTGACCATCTTCTTGCATTGTTCTTCTTTAAAATATGTTTTGACAATTCTTTTTAGAGAACTAACATCATTATTTCCGTTGTAAACAATTCCCATTTTCAATATTTTCTTACGTGCAACCTTATCGTAATCACTTCACCTCTAAAATTGACCAAATTATTATCTTGATCGAGTATTTGAAGAGTTATATTATCTATTGAACGTGTGTTTATTGGTAAATAGATAACGTTTACAGGTTCTTGAACTATTTTATAACCAGGTGGAACAATTGGGAAAAACTCATATAACGTATGTGCTTGATGGTCATTTAAATATGCACCGCTAATAATATTGCATTCGATTCGTATTGAATTAATTTTAAGAATATCAACCGGCAGATCAGATTCATGTTGAATATTTGGCTGCAAAACATCGTTTTTAAATCCCAATAATTTATAGATTGAATCTTTAGGAGTAAAGTTTATGGTTCGATTGCATTTTAACAAACACTTTAAAGTATTATTATTAGCTTTCATTTCAAAAACGATTCCTTTGCTCTCTACTTCACTCTTTATATATTCAGCAATATCTGTTAACTCATACGAACCCACAGGCAAAGTAACAATAAAATCATCTATGTACATTTTGTTATGATCCACATCTATATTCGGAATGGAATTAAAAGTTTGAAAATTAACCAAACCTAATTCATAATTTTCACTTTCGGATAGCTGTATTGGAGGAAAATAATTTGTAGATAACACTGATCCGTTACCAGACAGTGAAAGGGTAAACGACATCGTTGTATGGTTGGATATCAAATGAACAATTTTCAAACAACTGATATTTATTTATCATTGATATAATTGATTACAGAGAAATTTTAAACATAAGTGACCACACACAAATGTGTTATAGTTTTGAAAAGTTTCATAGTTATAATTAACGCTACCTCCTAGATATTTAACAACTTCCGCTGGTGGTCGAAGATTTCCAAAGCTATCAAAATACATAACATTACTTCCTAGCTTTCTGTAGCATACCCAATGGGTACCAGGACCGTTCTTATCATCTAAATTTACAATCCCACACTCGTTCTTATTAACTTTCTTTGGCAGATCGTTTCTCATAAACACTCCACGAAAATGTTTTATTTTAAGCTGTTTTGCATAGCAGTAAAGCTCACTATCGGTTAACGCTCTATCGGGTAGCTTATCAATTAGTTTTTTGAATTTTTTGAGTTATTTTTAGGTGGTGAAATATATAAACCATAGCCTTTCTTATAAGGTTGCATATATAAACCATGACCACCAACTTTTACTGCTTCCATAGCTTTATTATGGCGTTGGTTTTCTTCGAGTAACTTTTTTGCTGCACCGGCATCGTTAACAGCTTTAGCAATACCAGCAGCCCCTCCAGCTAGTGCTCCAATCGCACTTAATCCCGCAAAAATAGGAACAAGCATTGGTAAAAATCCTCCAGTTTTAGGAATTGATATAATTCTAGGCTTTTTTATATTATGCTTTCCACCAACATTTTTTACTAAAGCATGAACAGTATTCATCGCACATTTTATTGCGGTTTTTGAATCGGTTATTTTTGCATCTTTAACTGCTTTCTTCGACATGCTTATAAGTTTCTTTAGAGACAAAAGTTTCTGTTTCTTTTTGAATGTTGTTTTTAATTTTTTATTTGTATTTTCAGAAAAGCTCTGTCCCATACCAAGTTTAGATTTTGCTTTCATTGCATTTGCCACAGACCATGCTATTACTTTCTCACCCATCTTTGCGTCTTTTGCAAAAACTCGCTTCCATGCTTTTTCGGCTAATATTTTATCAGCTTTATGTCGATTGGCAAGGTTATCTTTGTTTTGTGAATATGCAATATCATGCTCCTTACATGAGGCATCAAGAGGATTTATACCAGGATCTCCATTTTGTAAGCGCTTTGCTAATTTAGTGCCTGGGCCACAGTACTGATATCCTGGTATATGCATTTTGAAAGGAAGATTATTAATTGCCCAATTAAGTACCCCTTTTCTTTTGACTGCCTTGCGTTTAGTAGTTTTTTTCTTATTCTTACGATCCATCTTTACCCATTAACCTTCGCACTAATCAATTGATTATAATTGTATTGTGTAATGCTGTATATAAGCAGTTACCATCAAGATGCGATTCAATAAACAACAAGATAGTCTGAAAATTACAAACTACGATTTGTTAACAGACAATAAAACGTCTATAAATAAAAGACACGGGGAATTATTACCAAACACGATAAGATGCATAATTTGTGGACCTTCAAATTGTGGAAAAACGAATGTTTTATTATCATTACTTATGCATATAAATGGTCTTCGTTTTGAAAATGTTTACATTTATTCAAAATCTTTATATCAACCTAAGTATGAATTGCTGCGAAAAGTATTAGAACCGATCGAAAATATTGGATATTTTACATTTTCGGAAAATGAAAGTATTATACCTCCAAATGAAGCTAAAACAAATTCTATATTCGTATTTGACGATGTTGCTTGTGAAAAACAAAACCATATAAGAGAGTATTTTAGTATGGGACGTCACAAAGATGTTGATAGTTTTTATTTATGTCAAACATATAGTCGTATCCCTAAACATCTCATCAGAGATAACACAAATTTAATAATTATTTTTAAACAAGATGATTTAAATCTGCGACATGTATATGACGATCATGTTAATACAGACATGAAATATGATAAATTTCAGAACTTGTGTAGGTTCTGTTGGAAAGACAAATTTGGTTTCTTAGTTATAGACAAAGACAGAGATGTTAATATCGGGCGCTATCGTCAGGGGTTTGATTGTTTTGTTGATATAAGTAAATAACTGACATATTCGAAGAGAAAACAAAAGTTCTTTAAATATGAGAATATAAAGATATATCTATCATTCCATCATTGGCAGTTACACAGTTTAATTGATTAATAACTTAACTTTCTGCAAAACTTAACTTCAATCTTTGAACTTAACATACAACTTGACATCCAACTTAACTGAAACGTAGGAACTTAACCTACAACTTGACCTCCAACTTAACTTAAATCATTTAAGTTGAAGTTGAACTTAACTTAAACGTATGAACTTAACATACAACTTGACCTCAAACTTAACTTAAATCGCTTAACTTGACGTTGAACTTAACTTAAACGTATGAACTTGACTTACAACTTGACCTCAAACTTAACTTAAATCGTTTAACTTGACGTTGAACTTAACTTAAACGTATGAACTTGACTTACAACTTGACCTCAAACTTAACTTAAATCGTTTAACTTGACGTTGAACTTGACTTAGATATTTAAAGTGAATTTACAACTTGATAACAAACTTACCCAAAAATGTCGTTAATAGAAAGCAAAGATAAAAGAAATATTTTGCGAAAAATTGTATCAACTAGTAATGCCATACGAAGAAAACATCGACTATTAAAATTGGGAAAAATGATGTCGGATGACGAGTTGAACTATAAATTAAGTTCAGTTACTAACCCATTAAACGAACTAATTGAAGTGACAAAAAGCACCAACCGAATAAAACAATTAGAAGTTAATAACATTAAAGAGGATAATGATAACAGAAACATTATTAGTAAATATGAAAAACTTTCAACGATAAAAGGTGAAATTCCAAATCTTGATCATGTTTATGGTGTAAGAGTGGTAAACAATACACAAATGATTGGTGACAGTCCAATATATTTCCATGATGGTAAAATCACTGTAAAGGATTTTAATTGTCCGATTTCTGAGGGTTTACTAGAGTTACTATTTAAGAAGTTACCTAATGATCATATTATTACTGAAAATGACTATGTTAATTACAAGGAAATATTGATAACATCTAACGGTCATAAGCAAAAATACAAATCTAGCGGTAAAATTTCTGCATCCAGAGGAGAGAAATATCGCAAATATATATCAAAACTATTTGAAGATGATAAAAGTGGTAGATCAAAAAGAAGGTCATCGATCAAATTAGAGAATGCGCAGGGTTTTGGTTTACCTAAAAGTACGAAAATAGAAGGTTTGCCTCCTAGTATAGATTATGCATATTGGGATGATCCAAATGAATTAGTCGATCGTTTAAGATTATTAATTGCGTCGCAAGCAGCTGGAAACAACAATCATCAAAATGAAATAATATCAATAGTCGAAGAGTTACGAGAAGCGGGTATTATATATTAATAACAATTTAAACTAATTGCTTAGTTGCATTTTTAAACTCAAGATCGTTTAACATGAGTGTTGATAAGTTTGGTAATCATTGGATAAATGATAAAACTGATAAAAGCATACGCAGCAGCATTCTACCACACGGTCCTCCTGGAGTTGGATTTCTTTTAACAAATGATGAACATTTTAACATTAATAATAAACTCTTACGAAATGTAGCAAATCCAGAAGCTGAAAATGATGCTACCAATAAAAATTATGTAGACAATACGACCCAAAATATTAATAAAAACATACAAAAAATCTATAACGATATGACTCAACTAAAAAACGATGTAATGGATATAAACAATATGCTATTAGTTATCATGAATAAAAATGAAACAACAGCAACACTATCAGAAAACAATTTTAAAGAATATCAAAGTCTTATCGAGCAAACCAGTAAACATATTATTTATTTAGAAGCTCAGATAACTTTATTAAAATCCCAACTTAAGAATATATAATTAAATATAAATATAAAAAATCTTTATATACATAAATTATTTTGATGTTATCACATTATTAAATAATATATCAAGATGAGTGAAGCAAAAGAACAATTAGTAAAAGAATTGCACGCTCCTGCCAGAAGAAATTATCGTAGAAGGCACGTAATTATCAAAGGTTTGGATGAATCATGGCAAGCAGATTTGGTCGAAATGATTCCATATGCAAAAGTAAACAAAGGTTACAATTACATGCTAACCGTTATTGATAATTTTTCAAAATATGCATGGGCTGTTCCTTTAAAACGAAAATCAGCTGGGGATGTAGTTCAAGCTATGACAAAAATATTATCTAGTGGACGAAGTCCTCAAAACTTGCAAACTGATCATGGTAAAGAATTCTATAACTCCAAATTTAAAGCTCTCTTAACCATATACCAAGTAAATCATTATTCAACGTATAGCAATTTAAAGGCGAGTATATGTGAAAGATTTAATCGCACCCTGAAACAGAAAATGTGGAAAAGATTTAGCTTACAAGGATCATATAAATGGATAAACATCCTTCCATCATTATTGGAAGACTATAATAATTCAATACATCGCACCATCGGAATGAAACCTACAGATGTAAACAGTAAAAATGAAAAAGATGTTCTCAGAAAATCATTCAATCGTATAAAAATGGTTGATTCTACTAAGTCAAAATTCAGATTGGGTGAACAAGTACGCGTTAGTAAATATAAGGAGGTATTTGAAAAAGGATACACACCGAATTGGTCTACAGAAATATTTACTATCGACAAAATTTTGCTTACTAATCCGAAGACATATAGAATCAAAGACTATCAAAACAACAAAATTGAGGGGTGTTTTTACGAACAAGAATTATTGAAAGTTAAAAATCCCGACATCTATCTAGTAGAAAAAATAATTAAAAGACACGGTGACAATTTATTAGTCAAATGGTTAGGATTTGACAGCTCTCATAATTCTTGGATCAAAAAAAATAATATGTAATAAATTATATTAAACAATTTGTAATAAAAAATGTAGTTAAAAAAATCATTCAAATAAAATATATAAATATTTTTTTTTTCTTTATTAATACATTTATTTTATTTAAACAATACACTAATTATTATCAACAGTATCACTAGAGTTTTTCATCGGTTGTTTAAATTTAGATAGTAGAAAATTCAGACGCGTCTTATCAATTTTTCCATCTAAGTAGTATTCACATGCTTCAATAGCGTTGTGGCAATCCAATTCTTTTTTTGCACATTCTTCAGGTTCCAGAATTGGATTCAACCTATTTTGTTCGAGGCAATACTCCATAGCTAGAATATTTAGAACTCCCATATGATGTCTCACTTTATTTTCAAACGTATCCTGTTCACCGTCATGCTCTTTATTTAGATTATCCAACGCATAGCAAGTCCACATTGTTTTTACTATATTATAAAATAATAAAAAAAAAATAAAAAAAAAAATGAAAATAGCAAAATAAATATACTTACCAAAGCACGTCAACTTTTATTGAGTTTATTCTTTGATGGAGCTCAATCGTTGAATGAATATTATTTTGAATAATATTACACAATTTGAATTTACATCACAAAATATTTATATATGCGCAACTAAACACAGAATTTGTGATACAATGCGCTGTTCTAAAATCCACATTTTTGAAAAATATTTAAAATAAATTTGTTTTATTATTGATTTAAAATATTTATTGGTAAATAATAATTATAAGTATCTGATTATAAATTCCACATAAAATTATTACATATAAAAAAAGCACTTAATATTTGGAAAATTTACTTTCTGATCTTTTTGCTGCCTTCATTTTCTTTGCCACATCAAGTGTAATAGAATTCAATGTATCAAACATTTGTCGGTGTTCCTTTTTCTCAATGAAAACTTTAGCACGAGTGATACTTTTTTTCCAAATATCACTGGCTGGTATTCCTGCAATGTCTTTCATATCATAGATTTCTATTTTTACCATATGTGTAGCATCTGATGAACCTGGTGAGGTTATTGTAATAAGACCATTGTTGATTTTTCTTGAGAGCGTTGATGTTAATGGAATAACACTAGCTTCAACATTTGAAAATAAATCTTCAAACGCTCCATTGATATCATCTTCAAGGTTTTGAATATCGGCTGCTATATCCATTCGAATTTGTTTTCCTTTACCACCTGTTGATGGAATAACCGTTTGAGAGTTAGCAGAAGAATTTGTAATGGTGGTAGCTGCTCTTTTGCGCTTATTAGATGATGCTGGGGGGTGTGATGGTGGTGGTGGTGGTGGTGGTTGATTTAACAACCCTCCATAGGAGAGCAAATCGGTGTCAAAAATGTCAGATGGAAAATTGTTCATTGTTGTTTTCTTAAAACAAAATTGAAATTAAATGGATAAAAAATTGAAACAAACGTGTATTTAAGTTATTTATTGAGATAATAAAAGTAAATACTCACCAAAGTACACAACTTTAATTACACTACCTTCTTTTACAAGAGTTAGATTTCAATTGCAGGATAGAATAAATATTATTTATAATGATATTTTCCAACCACTGCGCAATTGTATGAATTATATTTTAGCTTCTGTTGTTGTTTCTGAAATTTCGTACTTTTGCTAAGTCAGCAAATAACTGTACAATAAAATATGAAGTGTTCCAGTACCGTAACATAAGTAGAAAATAATATTGCACAACTATAAACACAGAATGTGTTTTATAATAATGCGTTGTTTTAAAAATGTTTTTTTTTCCAGTCTTTATCTCTATATGTGATATGTATTATTTTACTATGCTGACGTCACCGTGTTGTTTCAGAAATGTCGTATACAGTTTTTGCTAAATCGGCAAATATTTGCACAGCAAAAAATGTAGTGTTTCAGTACCCCTCATAAGCGTACATGTAGAAAATAAAATTGCGCTGCTAAACACAGATTTTGTCATGCACTGCGCTGTTCTATTATCCCCAGGGTCTTTAACGCTATGTCAGCATTTTGTTCCAGTATCCGTATATACGTTCTGGCTACAATTTTTTTATACAATGACGTCATTGTTTCAGAATCCCCATGGCTTAAAATGGTCAGTTACTTATCACACATTTATACATGTGTTATCACATATGATTACAATTATTACAATCGATGCCGACATTTATCACACAAAATTCTCAGAAATATACATGATAACGCTACTCATTTGTTTACATTGAACGGCGGCATCCCTTTGTGTTCCAGAACTCACATCTTACACTACTACTTATCAATTTCCAAGATTTTGCAAATTTCGTTAAATAACTTTGAAACAAATTGCTATCCACAATCTGTCAAAATTTCTCTAAACGTTCCATATTTTGTTATTATATTGACAACGAAAGCTTTTGCAACAGTCTCAGCTTTTATATCAGGTATTGCAACCCATTCTGGAAATCGTGTTAAATAATCCATACAAGTTAAGATATATTTGATTCCGTTTGTAGTTTGATTTAAAGTTGCTACTAAATCTAGAAAAATCCTTCCAAATACTAAATTAGGCACAGGTAATTTTTGCAAATTTGCTGGCGGAATGTAATTTGTTTTTCTGAAATTACACGAATGACATTCTAAACAATAGCTATTTATGCAACCAGTTAGGAAATGCATTTTTTTGTGTAACGAGCGGATTTCTGCGGGACGAGCGCAGCGAGTTCTTCAAAATAACGCGAGTTACACAAAATAGCATTTCCTAACATGTTGCATACAAGATTTTTTCTAATTTTTACAAGAACCTTCTCAAAAAAGAGTTTTTTAAACTTATGATATTAATAATTTAGTGAATTTTATCAAAACAAGTAGGCTTTATTCGGAACTTTTCATCACCAGTTGTGAAATATTTTTCATTACATCACCAGTTGCGTAAAATGTGCCGTTTGCCAACTACAATCGATTTTGAAAAGTCACATTTTACATGCCAAAATTAGAAAAAATTATTTTTTGAAAAGTCACATTTTACATGCCAAAATTAGAAAAAATTATTTTTTCTAATTTTGGCATGTAAAATGTGACTTTTCAAAATCGATTGTAGTTGGCAAACGGCACATTTTACGCAACTGGTGATGTAATGAAAAATATTTCACAACTGGTGATGAAAAGTTCCGAATAAAGCCTACTTGTTTTGATAAAATTCACTAAATTATTAATATCATAAGTTTAAAAAACTCTTTTTTGAGAAGGTTCTTGTAAAAATTAGAAAAAATCTTGTATGCAACATGTTAGGAAATGCTATTTTGTGTAACTCGCGTTATTTTGCAGAACTCGCTGCGCTCGTCCCGCAGAAATCCGCTCGTTACACAAAAAAATGCATTTCCTAACTGGTTGCATAAATAGCTATTACATCAGTACTCATATTTTTCCAATAAAAATCCTTCCGAATTAATTCTAATGTATCTCTTTGTCCTCCATGTGTGGGAGTTCATGACCGATGATACAGATTCATAATTTCCTTTTTAATACAATCAGGAGCTACAATTTTATCTTCTCTTTCGTCTTGCATGCGTTTTTTGTATAAAATTTCTCTATTATCCAAATAATAAATGTCTTTCTTAATATTATCAACATGTCGAATAATGTCATTTAACTTTTCGTCTTTTTTTTGCTATTCTTTATTTGCTGGACGAGTCCAAATAACATTAAATACAGGATATATTTCGTCATCTTCTATGTTGGCATTATAAATTGCAGCTATTTCCTCAATTAATTCAGTTTTAATTTTATCTCTAAATTCCGATAATTCTTTAAATAATTCTGATTTCAAATTATCCGTAGATTCAACAATTTCTTTAAGTGATGGTTAATTTTTAGCATCCTTGTCATTTTCTGTAATCTCCTTAAGTCAAGTTAAAACATCTGCATTAGTATTCATTTTCCGGGTGGGTAATCAATATCAAAACTGTATTCCAATAATACCATTGCCCAACATGCTAATCTAGAGCTTAATTGTTAATAAATATTTTAGTGGTCTGTGATTGGTTAAAATTGTAAAATGTGTACACAACAATATTTTATAAAACATTTTGATTCGTATACTCATTTAGTGTAATATTCTCGGTAATGTTATGGTTCTCAGGAATCTTAAGAATAATCTTCACTACCGCATGTGCTTTTACAGGCTCAATAGCATCATCTGCGCCTGCATTGACAAGCAGGGTAGCAGAAGTTCTCCGAAAACAGTGTGATATAGTCCGTGTGTATAGTCCGATGAGTTTGAAAGTATTCAGAAACTTTTTGAGGAATTTTGCCAATGGTATTTATACATACAGGTTGAATTGTACATTTTCCTTTTCTATATGCAACAAAAAATCGCCTCGTTTCAATTGGTGGTCGGAGCGATGCGAATTTTTTAAAATTATATAACTACTTTTCTTCGCCATCGGTTACTGTAAAGGTACATGGTTTGTGAGTTTTAGTATCAGGGATCTTTACAATCAGCAAAAAAATTTCAATTTGAATATTATTTACCCTTAGATTCGTACGCTTGTCTCTGCGGCAGGTACCGCCTACATCCAAAATTACTGCAACTTTTATCACTAAAAAATCTTCACCTGGATTTTTGAACTATATCCTACTGACATGACATACGTTTTAGAAAACCAATCAATTTTGGAAAGTTTGACATGTCCAAATTTTCTTGAACAATCAAGACACTCTTCAACATTGAGTAGGAAGAGCAAAGAGTTGACGACGATTTTTTTAGATTTTTTGTCAAAATAAACCAGTAATACGTTTTCAGTTATTGTTATTAACTTTTATTTTTTACACCAGTCTTGAAATATGGTGTACTCTTTGATATATCTCGATCTTGATTTTTCAGGTAATAACTTCATACATATAGCTTTGGCAGCATCAGCAATATTTATTGGATTATCAAGAACCATTGTTTCATGCAAATGTAATCATTGTTAGTTTCATTACTAGAGGTAGCAGCTTTTCTTGCGTCACCGACTTGATTATTTTATTTAAAATCACACATAATGCTAGTTGGTCGTTGTCAAATATTCACACATATTATAAAGTATTATAATTTTTTTGTGGATATATAAAAAATAGTATGTAATACACATGTGGAATCAATCATTGCAATATGCGTGTGGATCTGCAGCACTCGCTTCGCTCTCGCTGAAAAATTACACTCATATTACAATGATTAATTTTCCACACTTGTAATACAATATACTATTTTAAGACGATTAAAATGAATATCAACATCATTTGTACTAAATACGTTAATATCATCAAGATAAACTAAACATTCTGTTCCGGTTAGACCGCTGAATATTTTGTACATCATGCGCTGCCAAGTCGCAAGCGCATTCTTCAATTCGGTTAAATTCATAGTGGTTATCAGGTGTTCCACATGAAAATAACCGCTAGCAAGATCCATTGTAGAAAACAAACTAGACCCGGTTATTGGATCAAGAGTATCTTGTAAATTAGGTAGCGGAAAAAAATCTGATTTTGTTATAACAATTTTGTAATCAATGCCTAATCTAAATTCTCGTAGTGATGGGCACATCAAAACAAAAAATCGATGTTTTCTTATATTGGATAAACGAAAATAAATACATCGATGCACGATATATTGTTAGTAAAAATCGATGTTTTTCAAACATCGAAATTTCTGGGAACAACAACAGTTTTAAAACTATTCCAAACACTTACAAATTACAATTTTTTCATGGTTTTATTGCACAAAAAAATAAAATTCTTTCAAACATAACAAAATAAAAATTCTTAAACGAACATATTTCTTATAAAATAACACATTATAAAAGTATAAAAAAATATAAATTGACTACGTTATACTGTATATATTAAATACATACTCATACCATGCCATTTCTCGCGTATTCACGAACTTCTCTTCTACCACATTCCATTCCAGTCATTTAGTTCTAATGAACTTAAAAATACAAATTTTTTCAGTCTCTTTCCCATCAAATGGCTTCTTTGGTTAGTTACAATATTACCGGTTTTTGAAAAAAGGCGTTAAGAAAGTACACTTGTTGCAAGTATCTGCAAATATTTTTTTGTTAAAATATATAACTTTGGATAAACCAGTTTATATTTCTCCCATAATATATAGTCAACGCGTTTCCGTTCTGAGCTCTGTGTTCCCAGCTGATTGCGCCTGAACCAACTAAATTGAAGGACATGTAAACATTTTACCAGTAGCGTAGAATATCTTTGAAGCAGCAGCGACACGCCAGTACAAAAATAAAAGATTATATTTATACGACGCTACTGAACGAAAACAAGACGAAAGACATACGTGCATGTAACTTCTTTGTCATTCATATTGATTGTATTCATAAAATCTGTGAAGTCATGTCGCAGCGTTGGCAGACATACGTTCCTCTGATTGTTAGCATATACTGTAATGCGCTGGCACAGCGTAGCAATAAAAAAGTACGTCTAGCGCATTCGATACCAGCGACCACAACGCAAGCAAGTCGACTATAAAGGGGTCTTCTCCCATAATATAAAGGGATGTTCAACTGCACGTGCAGCTGCAAAACGATCTTTAAAGTGAAGTTTTTTGTATCTAGGATCTAATAAAGTAGCAATGGCCATATTAGATACAATTTCAATTTGACCAAATCGTTTGGAAATTTCATTCAAAGGTCAGTTATATTAGATATAAGTATGTAGCATGATAATGTAATGTTAGACATGGGTATTTGGTATCATTATAGATAAGTCATGAACATCGTTGTTTCACATAATAAACGACTGTTTTACAAGCCATCAGCAGATTAAAGTCATTTCTTGCTAATTTTGCTACTTTGCCAAATCAGCACTTTTATAAATAATGTTAATAATTAAATTTAAGAAACGCATTCTTTTTAGTGGAGTCAAACGACAAAGATTTGTAATTTACTTATTATCTTAATAAATCATTTTAAAAACTAATTACTTTATTTAATAGACGTAAATGGCGCAGTCGGTAGGATAGTTCAGCATTAATTAATTCAACATAAATCGTGAATAATTAGGGTTCATTTCAACGATTAATTGAACTAGAAAAATTTGATCGAAAATATCCCAAGGACCACATCGCCAAGGGATTTCAACATCAAGCAGAGGACCACATCGCCAAAGCTTGGAACCATCATTTTACTAAGAAGACTTTAAATAGTGAAATAGTGAATTAAAAATCGTACAATCCGCGTCGCATAAAATAATCATAAATACAACAGAAGAAGATGCCCAATCCATATATTTTGTAAGTTTCACTTTCCTTTTTTTTTACATATCCTTATTTTATTATCACTTATAATGATTGTATAAGAATAAAAGAATAGTTAATATTATGATCATAATTTTTGAATTTTAAGACTCTATCTATAATTATAAATTATGGTTTTTAAGATTATATACCAGATAGATCTACACTGTAAAAAGAAATTGTACAAAATTGCACAAAAGTTAGATGAAAAAAAGTTGCCTCAACTTCTTTTGCAATTTTAAGTAAAATGTGTACTATTTCACATCATATATAAAACTAAACTATGCAAAAGTAAATTTAACTAATCCATATGAAATTTTAAACCATCTTTGGAAAATTTAAAACGTTAATATTAGGTTGTTCAGAAATTAATGTAGGATTTAGTACAGGTTCCAAGTAAACTTTATTAATCAAAATAAGAACCATGAGACTCTACACATTTTTTCCAAAGAGACACAAGTTTATTTATTCCGGTAGCATAGAATTCCGGAGTTCTGGAAGACACGAATTCTTCGAAAGCATTTTTTGCAGCTGCTTAAACAACAAATAATTTGTCTTTCAAGAAGTTGTCTAGATATTTAAAAAAATTAAAGTCAGTTGGCGAAAAATCCGGTGAGTATGGAGGATGAGGTAGAGTTTCATATCTCATTTCGTTTAGCTTCTGCAACGTTAGTTGTGCGACATGAGGTCGAGCGTTATCGTGCAAAAGAATAGGATCTTTTCTATTCACCAATGCCGGAAACATTTGCTGCAGATTTTTATGCATTTCGTCAATTTGACTACAGTATTTTTTTGCTGTAATGGTTTCGCCAGGATTCAAAAAACTGTAATGGATTAATCCAGCTGCAGACCACCAAATAGTCACCATTGTTTTCTTTTGGTGCAAGTTTGGCTTTGCGAAGTGTTTTGGAGCTTCCTTTCGGTCCAACCACTGACCTGAACATCGGCGGTTGTCATACAGAATCCACTTTTTATCGCAAGTGATTGAGAAAAGGGTCGTTATTGCTACGCAAAAGCAGCGCAGAACTGACTTCAACGTCGACTTTTTTTATTTTTATTCAAAACATGGGGAATCCATTTGTCCAGCTTCTTGGATTTTCCAATTGATTTTAAATGTTCGGAAATTGTTGCCGTACTTACGTTCTGCTCCACAGCAAGCTCTTGAACAGTAACGCGGGGATTTGATTTAACCAAAACCTTTAATTCAACGTCTTCAATGACAGAAGGACGCTTGCGACCTTTCCCAACTTGAAGGCAATATTCACCGCGACAAAATTTTTGGTAGCAACGTTGCACCGTGCACTCGTTGATGCTTCCTTGACCCCAAACATTGTTAATTTTTTGAGCCGTTTGTGCTGCACTACTTCCGAAATTAAATTCATAATAGAAAATTTGACGATTTTCTTGTTTCGACATCATCTTCCATCGTTTGGAAAATAAAAAACAAAAGTGCAAAATTAAAAAATGCATATGCAATTTTAGACATTCTTTTGAAAAAATTAAAACGAAAATGTAAATTTACATAATGCATATGAAATTTTAAAGACACGTATGGAAAATAAAAAAACGTCGAAATGTGGAAAATTACATGCTATTAAAAAAAATTACACGCTTGAATGCAAAATTTATTTATTTGCTTAAAAATATATTTTGGCAGTGTAAAATTACATAATGCAGCTAAAAAATTGCATTGTAAGGTAAATTTAAGTATCCATTGTATTAAATCACATATCGATTTTAAATTTAGATAATGGATGATAGTTGTTGGTTTTACAAATAAAAATAAATATGGTTTAAATCATTTATTATAATTTTGTAATAACAAATACACAAATATTACAATCATCTATTATCTTAGATAGATATGTGATTCAGCATTCATAGTAGAGTGCTCGCTTGGAGCTATCGTTCACTCCGTAGGCTTTTTGAGGTGAAAAGTTATGATCTATCTATAATTAATCCTTAAATTTTACCGCTTAGTGCGGCCGGGCTTGTAGTGTTGCCGCCGATTCGTAAAAAAGTGCAAACATTTACATTTAAATTCATAACTAAATTAATTCTCAATCAAAAATTAAAAATCAAAGTGTATTAGAATCAACATTTATCAGTGCATGCTACAAAAATAATGTGTTTTTGAAATCTGTTATAGTTTAGAAGATATTAGTGTGGGAACATAAAAGTATGTGAAAAATGATGAATTTTTTGCCTATAGGAAACCGAGATATTTGCTTTTAAAGAGTTGGATGGTCCATTTAACTGCATGTAAATATTTATATGTTATATTTTTTTTTAAGTAGATTGGCTACAGACATTTTTTTGAAATTTTGGTCACTGATACATATGTATTTGTAGAATATTATAATGTGCTCAACTCGTTTTTTTTAAATAACGCCCTTTTGCACTGGACGACTTTTGGACTACCAGTGCCATTTAAATAAGAAAAATTTAAAGAATTATTCTGGACAGATTACAACTTTTTACCTCAAAAAGCCTACGGAATCGTTTTCTAGACGACTTTCGGGCGAGCGAGCACTCTACTATCAGCGGAATAAATTTAACCTAACAAAAACGACGCAAAATTAAAGTGTGGCGTTGAAAACGTGGGTACAAAACCAAAATGTGTGGCTGAAAACTGGCTACAAAGTCTGAGGCTGGAACAGACTTATTTTTCGATAAAATTCGTCTAACAAAACCGTCACTGTGTGGAGCCCTTAAAGTTAAACATTTTCAAATGATTTGAAAATCTTTAAAACATATGTTGGTTAAATAAACATTACAAACAAAATAACGAAAAAAAAAAAAAAAAAATAGAAATATATAAAACTGTAAAAGTATTAAAAACTTTTTTTTATAAAAAATACAAAACTAATAGCTGTTTATGTTAAATATAAACAATATTTTTACATAAGTTGTTCTATATAAAAAAGGTACTCTTAAGCAACGTTATAACTTAAAATATTCACAGTTTATTATTTGAATGTTTTAAAAGATTGAGTGCACAATAGAGGTTTAGGATACTGCATGTGTAAAATATAGTATAAAGCAAAGCATATTTCAATGACCTCCGAAAAATTTCCCAAACCAGCTATTTTTTATTTTTCGGCATATACAGAGTATGATTTGTCTTAAAATAAAATTAATTTAGTTGGAGTTCATAAAGTAGAACATAATTAATACTGTTAATTCAAAACTGTTAATAAGTAAATTAAAATAATAATAAATATTACCTCAAACTCTAATAAAAGATTGTTCAGTTTTTATTGGAAATCAATTGTTAAATTTCAACATACTTTTGGATAATGTCGTTGCTACTCATTTCATTTATAATCAAATTTTCTTCAGCCATATATTTCCTCTTTATGGCAAAATTAAAAATGTTTACTTTTTTTTTCTAACATTGTTTTTTACAACTTATGTTCCATCAAATTATTATAATGCCAGTAAATTATTTCTTTTCTTAAGAGTATGGGCCATTGTTTTTTAACCATTTTAATCGTTGGTAATATGGCGGCCCCATTGAAATATAGATATGGAATGGTAATACTGAGAGAGAGTAAAGTCTGTTACAGAAGTGAGATAGACTATCTAACTACCTTTCAAATGTGCGCTTGCGTTAAATTGACCTGATTAGTTTGGCGGCAAATTTAATGGGTAGAAAGTATTTTTTTGACCATTTATTATGGCTACAAAGTATATGCATTATTCATGACTATTTATTATTAAAAGAAAGGAAAATTGAAAATTAAAACAATAAATACTATCTTTATATTTTATTAATTTATAAATAAAATTACTTTGGTTAAATGTTTCCTATGCGACATATTTTTTTTTAACATTACATTTAGAATAATGTTTTAAACGAATATAAAAATATCTATCTATAATTAAATTTATCCATTTTTGTCTGTGATCATTTAAAAAATCAATTTTTTTTATCTGTTTTATACACTCTTCGGAGATAAATACATCAGGGTTCACTTTATTTTGAACAAAAGTTCCTAATGAAATTTTGTCATTTTGCAAACGATTCAGTTTTGATTTATTTTCTTTGAAAGTGGTTTCACATGTTTCACATGTTTTACAAATTGTTATCACATCTTTATGTGGTATAAAAAGCCAGTCAAGATTTTTTAAAGAAATTATTGGTGAACAACCTTCACTCACCGGCTGCTTTAAAAAATCTTTACAGATTTGGCAATTTATGGTTTTAGTTACCGTACGGGCAACTGCACCGGCAATATAACCTACAATATCTGAAACTAACGGCGAATGCGACCAAATTGTATGAAAATATTCGTTCTCATCAAAATTCTCTTGAATTATTGTGCCACTTTCATTTTCTTGGGATCTAAGAGATTTTCAGATAATGAACTACTGACATTCATAATTTTAATATCTCCGAAATCTGTACAGTTGCCCGTATCTGCACCAGATACCTCATGCCTTACAAGTAACTTCTTATATGCCGATGAAAATTGATAGGCCGATGAAAACTGATATGCCGACGGGTTATTATTGAAGCCTCTTCCGCTTCTAACTGCGCTAAAAAACATCTCCAAGTGGTCTTGACTAACTTTATATGTCAACAGATATGACATCTTCGTATTGTTTATAATTGTTTTATACAATTCACAGGCATTTTGCAAGTTAATTATAGTTCCTTTAAAACCAGTTTTTCTTGCTGATTTTATAATTGGTGTAGCATCAACTAATTTTAAATTTTCAATATAGTTTGTGCACTGTTCAGTAAATTATTCATATTTTTCTATAGTAACCTGAGAAATCGGTCTATTAAATTCTTTCATGGCAAATTTGTTTCGACTGTTGCAGATATCAAATGCATTATTGAAAAATATGCAAAATTCTGCCGTTGAAGTAGATCCTTCAAAATGTATATCTCTGAGAACAGTCTCTAGATAATTCAAAGATTAGGCAACACTTAGACTGAGTAACTGTGTTGCCAATATAACACACATTTTTTCTTTTTGTCAAGCCAAGTGACGCGACGTTAATTTGTTTGCTAATCTTAAACCGATATTTTCCTGGAGTTGATAAAGTTGTTCAAAATATTTCCAACAAATCGCGTTACCGTCTCCATTTTTGAATATTTTTATAGTACCCAACGCATTTCTTACTAACGTCATCATATGAACAGCATCCCAAAAAACAAATATTTTTTGACCGGTACATGGATGTGCAAAATGCGGTTGAAACAAATCTGTGCCGTATTTGAAGTTACATCCAAGATGAACGCACATTGAAAGATTTACTGGTGCACCATGAAATGTTAATGAATAGGTTTTCACACCCGCTTCATGAAGCCGTGTAAAACATTCAGTTATTAAGTTTGCTCGTTCTTCTGCTTTTAGTGAATTAATGAAAAAATACGCAAGCGGAATCTTCCAATTAAAATTTAAGGCGACTGCCATTAGTACCAAAGCGTTTTTGGCATGATCTGAATTTTCATCCAAATTTACATTTCCAATCTCTTCATCTACATAGCCGTGAAACTTTTGGCCATCCCAAAATATATTATCTTTGATAGACATTTCGTCTACCAAAATGGATACAACGACTTTGGCCACTTTTTGGCTTTAACGAATCAAAAGAAGCAGTTGTAGAGCATGGATTTCCATCATACGATTGATACCATTTTTGTAAAGTTGACGGATGAGGTAAAACTTTCCCAAACGCTTTTCTAACGTATAAGTAGGCCTTAAATAATATATAAAAAGGCGAATAAAGAAATAATGTGAGTGCAAAACATCTCAACTCAGATGAGATTTTAGATGTTTTTGGTCGTTGTTTCCGTTTAATGATTTCATTCAATGAAGGCTCAGCAATGTTCTACAAAAATATAAATTAAGTACAAGATAATTTATGACAACTTAATTAATCTATTCTGTATTTACTAATTGACACTTTATATTCCTCACAGAAAATACATAATAGATCCCAGACCTTGATAATTCTATAATTCTTTAATTTTAATATTACATATTAATTAATCTTATATTAGCGTTTTGCGAGTACTAATTATACTAATTGTACACTCACTTGTATAATAATAAGTATTTATCAATGTTCGAAAACAGCTAATAGATAGACACATTTGATTGAATTTCTATTTCATCAAAAATTTCAATTGAAATTGTTCAATATAATTAAATATTTACCATTACAACATCGTGAGCTTCTTCTGTCACTAATTGTTTCTGTTTTAAATGATTCATTAAATCATCGTATGATTTAATTAATTTCTGCTGCGGTTTATTCAATCTATTGGTTTTATTTAACAAATATTTTATCTTCATCTTCTGCATATTAATTAAGTTCATAGCATA
>CAUVYR010000015.1:0-21163 GCA_963556235.1 Cryptophagus acutangulus
GTTGGGCGCAAGACCGGTTACTTCATGACGAGCGGATCTGATGGCGGAGCTAAATTTAGCGAGGTATCGATCCCAGGTCTTATGGTTATCACCCACATACGATGACAACATGGTTTTTATGACTCGATGCACCCGCTCAACAGGATTGCATTGAGGATGGTAATTAGCCGTGTATCGAATCCTGACCTTATACTCGTCCATCTTGTCGCGAAAAACCCTACTACGAAACTGAATGCCATTATCGACTATGATCGAATTAGGTACACCAAATAATAAAAATACCTGTTTCTCCAGCACTGTCACAATCTTACTAGCAATGGAGGTACGAAGCTGAAACAACAAAGTAAATTTACTAAAAGTGTCGCACACAAAGAGAATATATACAAAACCCGAATTTGACCTTGGTAAGGGACCTACCAAATCAATGCTCAGCAATTGCCAGGGTCTACTGACTTGGGACGCCGAACTAAGCATCAGTCCTGCAGGGCGTTTCTGTAAGGGTTTTGTCTTTAGACAACTGACGCATCGGCTTATGTACCTTGCAACATTCTATCACATCTTAGGCCAGTAGTGTGATATTCAATAAAACACGTCTACGTTCTCTCACTATCGGGTCAACAATCCCCATCTTTATTTCTATTTTCCATACCTTACATCCGCGACATCTATTTTCTATTTCAGATACTATAATAATAATCTCTTTAACATTACAGGATACTACATTCACTTTCTTCTTTTTAACAAAAATAACCTTACCTATTAAATTATATAAAATAAGTGTCAACCCCAAAATTTACAAAAAGCCCCCCAAACTGTATATCTAAAATAAAAACAATTCTATGTTGTAACAAAGTCTTTCATATAAGCTGGTTTCCGTATGTTTCTTTTTGAAGTCTCAGTGACAGGTAATTCGATATTAACTTTTTTTAAATGTGCTACATTACGCCGATACTTCTTATTCGTATTTTCTTCCTGTATAACCATTTCCGAACCTTTCTTCTCAATGACCGTATGAATAGCCGGTTCAAAATTTGACGACAGCTTATTACTTTTTTCCATTCTTTTTACTAAGACTTCATCCCCTTCTCCAATAGTGCTCTGTTTTGCATTACGCTTTTGGTCAGCATACAGTTTTCCTATCTCTTTCTTTTCTTTGTCTCTGTCTCTTACTTCTTCATCTTCTTCTCTTTCTAATGGTTGGTAAATACTTGGAAGTTTATCGCGTATGTTCCATCCAAACATCATTTCCGCTGGAGTTTTTAATGTAGTTGAATGTGGTGTTGCTCGGTACATCATTATAAAGTTATTAAGTTCGTCTAGCCAATTCTTACCCGTTTGATGTGCAATCTGCAATCGTTTCATAATCGAGCGGTTTTGTCTTTCTACTTCGCCGTTTTGTTGTGGCCAATATGGTGTCGTGTTAATCAACTTGATGTTGTTGGTATTACAAAATGCGTGAAATTCCTCGCTAACAAATTGACGACCATTATCTGAGGTAATAGTTAGCGGATATCCAAACCGAGCAAAAATACTTTTAAGGCATTTTATTGAATTTGTTGCATCTATTTTGGTCATAACTTCAATTTCTATGAATCGGCTAAAGTAATCTACTATGACAAACAGGTAGTGTCCAGTTGGTAGAGGTCCCAAAAAGTCAATTGCCACATGTTGCCATGGTTTTGACGGCAGTTCTTTGCGTTTTAAAGGTTCCGGCGCTGACGGTGCCGCAACTAGTGAACATCCCTGGCATTTTTTTACGTTTGCTTCGACTTGTTGATCAATTTTAGGCCACCAAACTTTTGTTCGCAGACGTCTCTTCATTACTGTCATCCCTGGGTGACCTTCATGAGCCAATTCCAAAACGCGTTGTTGAAGTTTTTCTGGAATCACAATTCGATTACTTCGTAACAAAATGTTTCCCGAAAAGCACAACTCCGTTTCAAAAATCTTAAATGGTGCTGCTTGTTCGTTCCAAGCGTTTTCAAATATGCCCACTTTAACTGCTCGAATTATAGTATCCATTTGTGAATGTTCATCAATTTCACTCATTTTAAGTGCTATTGGAGTTGCCAGTGAGGTTATCCAATGTACATAATGTTCTGAGTATTCATCAAATGTTTCCCCTGTGTTAATTTCACCACTTAAGCGTGATAATGGATCTGCAATATTCATTTTTCCGGGTTTATATATAATTTTATACTTGTATGATTGTAACCGCAGAACCCAACGTTCAATACGAGCACATGGTTTTGATCTCCGTCCAAAAATTACTTCTAGTGCTTTATGGTCGCTAATCAAATCGAATTCTCGGCCATACAAGTAAAAATGAAATCTTTCGCATGCCCAAACCAATGCTAATGCTTCTTTTTCGGTTTGTGCATAACGTTTTTCGACATCTGACAAACTTTTTGCAGCATAGGATATTACTCTAGCTTCCCCGCTTTGGTTATATTGAATTAATACAGCACCTAATCCAACTGGACTTGCATCCGCAATCACTTGTGTTCTGTCTTTTTCGTCATAATATCCTAACGCACGTTCACTTGCCATAATTTCCTTCAACTTCTCAAAAGCTCGCTGTTGCTCTAAATTCCACACAAACTTTCCATTCTTTTTAGTTAATGCACGAAGTGGATCAGTGAGTGTTGCTAAATCTGGTATAAATCTACCAACGTAATTTACCAGTCCAAGAAAGCTACGCGTTTCTTCTGCGTTTTTAGGTTCTCGAAATTGTTTTAATGCCAGTACTTTATCTTTAGTGGGAGATATTCCAAATTCTGATAGATTATGCCCAAGAAACTGTAATTTTTGTACTGCATAATTGCATTTCGAATTGTTCAACGTTACATTACGCTCTCTGAATCTTTCCAAAACCTTTGCCAGTCGTTCATCGTGTTCTTGTTTCGTGGATCCATATACAATAATATCATCAATGTAATTCAAACATCCTTCACATCCCATTAGGATTTGTTCCATGACTTTTTGAAATATTTCTGGTGCACATGTGATTCCAAACATTAATCTTTTATATCTAAAAAGTCCTTTCCGTGTGATGAATGTTGTAATTTCACGCGATTTTTCTGATATTTCAACTTGATGGAATGCCAATTTTACATCCAACTTTGAAAACCATTTTCCTGTTCCAATATGTGGTAGAAAATCCTCGAATGTTGGGAGTGGGTAGTGTTCTCTTTCTACCGCTTCATTAGCACGCCGCATATCAACGCAAATGCGTATTCCCTCATCTTTTGGAATTACAACAACTGGTGAAATCCATTTGGATGGCCCTTCTACTTTTTCGATAATATCTTGTTGAACTAGTTCATCAATTTTCTGATCCACTGCCTTTTCCAATGCCATGGGAATACGTCGATATGGTTGAATGACAGGCTGAGCGCCGCTTTTGATCGGAATGTTGACAACTATATTGTTTATTTTACCCATAACCTCCACTTTATGTGCCTCTTCAATTATGTTGACACTATGGCCCATTTTAAGAATGCCTAATTCTGTTGCGGTCTCTCGACCAATTAAAAATTTTCCATTTTCGGCTATAACATAAAAATCAGCCATCTCTTTTTTCTTGCTTACTTCAATTGTTGATTCGAACACGCCCAGAACAGTCAACCTCTGTCCCCCATAAGCTTTAAAGATTTTATCCGTTTTTTCACGTTGTTTGCTTGCAAGGACGTTTGATGCTTTTAATTGTTCCCATGTTTCTTGGTCCATCAAATTGTATTTGGATCCCGAATCAATAATGCCTGTGGTGTCCACGCCCCCAATTTTGCACTTTATCTGGTTGTCAGTGTCAGATGTACCAATACAAAACGCATATTCAAACTTATCATTTTCAGAAACAAATTTGACATTCTCAATTTTCCTTTGCTTAGCTGGTGATTGGTCCTCTTGTACTTCCTGTTGAGTATTACCAAAAGCGTTTGTTTTATACTTCCCCATGTTGTTGAATTGTAAGCGTTTTCTTGATCGGCATTTCCGAATAAAATGATCAGAACCCCCACATTTGTTGCATCTTTTTCCTTTTGCTGGACATTTGGCCTCAAACGATTTGTGCCCCGTATAACCACATCGAGTACACTCCTCAGTATTATTTTCTCCCAGTAGTTTTGGTTTAAACCATGTTGGTTTGGTTCCAATACTATTTACTTCTTCTCCCAGTGGTTTAGGCACGTTTCCGTTCTTGAAAGGTTTTTCTTGCTCATTGATACTTTCAATTGCTTTGGCTACTTTTAATATTTCGTGTAGACTAGCTTCCGATTCACGCATTACTGCCATTTTCATCAAATCCCGACGCATGGCATCCGACCGACAGTTTGAAATTAGCATTTCTTTAACATTTGTCTCCAGACTGTCCCCATAATCACACTTTTCAGCTTGAACTCGTAGTCGTATCGCAAAATTCCCTATCTTTTCCCCTTCTTTTTGCCGAATTTGGCGTAGCATATGTCGTTCGTATGTTGAATTCTTCTTTGGCAAGAAAAATTCATTCAATTTTGCCACTGCCTCTTCAAACTCAGTAATTTGCGGAACATATCCGGTAGCCAATGGACCTCTGCTGGTAAATTTACTTTTTATCTCCGGCAAAGCCCCATAAATTTCTTGAATTTTAGGTCCCGCAAAATGTAGTAATAGTGAAAACTTCTCATCGTCACTCACTACGCGTGCAGCCTTCATGCAGTATTCAAAGGATCTCAACCAATTTTGCCATTCATGTCCACAATTTTCTCCATATAATTCATAATTAAATGCTTCAACTCTTAACCCGAGCTTAGAAGTGCCTGAAATTACGATAATATTAAC
Organism: Cryptophagus acutangulus; assembly: GCA_963556235.1. Classification (NCBI taxonomy): domain Eukaryota; kingdom Metazoa; phylum Arthropoda; class Insecta; order Coleoptera; family Cryptophagidae; genus Cryptophagus; species Cryptophagus acutangulus. The sequence continues at coordinate 4,819 of CAUVYR010000015.1, forward strand.
ATACTTTCCTTTATGAGCTTAGCTCTCTTTTTATTTCTATTTTTCCTTGGTGTAAATGTTTATTATACCCAGACGGAAATTATTTTCCGTGGTGCAAACGTTACAACTTTACTCCGACCAAATAAACAATTAATTTCTTGAATATTTACTTTACGCTATTTTGCTCCAAATAAATAGTCATTTGAGTTTATCTTCATGTACAATTTTGTTTTACAAAGCAATCATTTAAGTCGCTACAAACAAAGCAATCATTTAAGTCGCTACAAAGCAATCATTTAAGTCGCTACCAAGCAATCATTTAAGTTGCTACCAAGCAATCATTTAAGTCGCTACCAAACCAAGCAATCATTTAAGTTGCTACAGTACTTAATAATAAAATTCGCTGTCTCAGCATTCTAACCTCACTCCGAGACGTGCATAAGACTCTTATTGCCCGTTTTATTAGTTTATTTCACTGGTTTTCTTACCTGCTATGTTATCCATTTTCAGGTATAAATCTCTCTATTAAATGCTTACACTTTTGGTTCGATTATCTCGTCGCCAATGTGATATTCAATAAAACACGTCTACGTTCTCTTACTATCGGGTCAACAATTCCCCATCTTTTTCTATTTTTTCCATACCTTACATCCGCGACATCTATTTTCTATTTCAGATACTATAATAATAATCTCTTTAACATTACAGGATACTACACCGCCGCAAACCGAAAAAAATGTTTAAAATTCTCGTACCGATTTAAATATTTATTAACCAAAAATACGATTTTTGCAAGCCTAATTTTCATCTAAAAAATAATATAGCTTGCTGCGGTGCTATATACACGGTTGCGTATAACAAATTTTTAAAAAAAACCGTCGCAAACCGAAAAAAAATGTTTAAAATTCTCGTACCGATTTAAAATTTTATTAACCAAAAATACAAATTTGGCCAGCCAAATTTTTATTTAAAAAATAATATAGCTTGCTGCAGTTCCATATACGCGGTTGAACATAACAAGTTTTAAAAAAAACCGTCGCAAACCGAAAAAAAATGTTTAAAATTCTCGTACTGATTTAAAATTTTATTAACCAAAAATACAAATTTTGCAAGCCAAATTTCTATTTAAAAAATAATATAGCTTGCTGCAGTTCCATATACGCGGTTGAACATAATAAGTTTTAAAAAAAAACCGTCGCAAACCGAAAAAAAATGTTTAAAATTCTCGTACTGATTTAAAATTTTATTAACCAAAAATACAAATTTTGCAAGCCAAATTTCTATTTAAAAAATAATATAGCTTGCTGCAGTTCCATATACGCGGTTGAACATAACAAGTTTTGAAAAATACCGCCGCAAACCAAAAAAAATGTTTAAAATTCTCGTACCGATTTAAATTTTTATTAACCAAAAATACGATTTTTGCAAGCCTAATTTTCATCTAAAAAATAATATAGCTTGCTGCGGTGCTATATACGCGGTTGCGTATAACAAGTTTTAAAAAAAACCGTCGCAAATCGAAAAAAAATGTTTAAAAATCTCGTACTGATTTAAAATTTTATCAACCAAAAATACAAATTTTGCAAGCCAAATTTTTATTTAAAAAATAATATAGCTTGCTGCAGTTCCATATACGCGGTTGAACATAACAAGTTTTAAAAAAAACCGTCGCAAACCGAAAAAAAATGTTTAAAATTCTCGTACTGATTTACAATTTTATTAACCAAAAATACAAATTTTGCAAGCCAAATTTCTATTTAAAAAATAATATAGCTTGCTGCAGTTCCATATACGCGGTTGAACATAACAAGTTTTGAAAAATACCGCCGCAAACCAAAAAAAATGTTTAAAATTCTCGTACCGATTTAAATTTTTATTAACCAAAAATACGATTTTTGCAAGCCTAATTTTCATCTAAAAAATAATATAGCTTGCTGCGGTGCTATATACGCGGTTGCGTATAACAAGTTTTAAAAAAAAACCGTCGCAAATCGAAAAAAAAAGTTTAAAATTCTCGTACTGATTTAAAATTTTATCAACCAAAAATACGATTTTTGCAAGCCTAATTTTCATCTAAAAAATAATATAGCTTGCTGCGGTGCTATATACGCGGTTGCGTATAACAAGTTTTAAAAAAAACCGTCGCAAACCGAAAAAAAATGTTTAAAATTCTCGTACTGATTTAAAATTTTATTAACCAAAAATACGATTTTTGCAAGCCTAATTTTCATCTTAAAAATAATATAGCTTGCTGCGGTGCTATATACACGGTTGCGTATAACAAGTTTTGAAAAATACCGCCGCAAACCAAAAAAATGTTTAAAATTCTCGTACCGATTTAAATTTTTATTAACCAAAAATACGATTTTTGCAAGCCTAATTTTCATCTTAAAAATAATATAGCTTGATGCGGTGCTATATACACGGTTGCGTATAACAAGTTTTGAAAAATACCGCCGCAAACCAAAAAAAATGTTTAAAATTCTCGTACCGATTTAAATTTTTATTAACCAAAAATACGATTTTTGCAAGCCTAATTTTCATCTAAAAAATAATATAGCTTGCTGCGGTGCTATATACGCGGTTGCGTATAACAAATTTAAAAAAAAACCGTCGCAAACCGAAAAAAAATGTTTAAAATTCTCGTACTGATTTAAAATTTTATTAACCAAAAATACAAATTTTGCAAGCCAAATTTCTATTTAAAAAATAATATAGCTTGCTGCAGTTCCATATACGCGGTTGAACATAACAAGTTTTGAAAAATACCGCCGTAAACCGAAAAAAATGTTTAAAATTCTCGTACCGATTTAAATTTTTATTAACCAAAAATACGATTTTTGCAAGCCTAATTTTCATCTAAAAAATAATATAGCTTGCTGCGGTGCTATATACACGGTTGCGTATAACAAGTTTAAAAAAAAACCGTCGCAAACCGAAAAAAAATGTTTAAAATTCTCGTACTGATTTAAAATTTTATTAACCAAAAATACAAATTTTGCAAGCCAAATTTTTATTTAAAAAATAATATAGCTTGCTGCAGTTCCATATACGCGGTTGAACATAACAAGTTTTAAAAAAAACCGTCACAAACCGAATTTTTTTTTTTAAAATTCTCGTACTGATTTAAAATTTTATTAACCAAAAATACAAATTTTGCAAGCCAAATTTCTATTTAAAAAATTATATAGCTTGCTGCAGTTCCATATACGCGGTTAAACATAATAAGTTTTAAAAAAAACCGTCGCAAACCGAAAAAAAATGTTTAAAATTCTTGTACTGATTTAAAATTTTATTAACCAAAAATACAAATTTTGCAAGCCAAATTTCTATTTAAAAAATAATATAGCTTGCTGCAGTTCCATATACGCGGTTGAACATAACAAGTTTTGAAAAATACCGCCGCAAACCAAAAAAAAAATGTTTAAAATTCTCGTACCGATTTAAATTTTTATTAACCAAAAATACGATTTTTGCAAGCCTAATTTTCATCTAAAAAATAATATAGCTTGCTGCGGTGCTATATACGCGGTTGCGTATAACAAGTTTTAAAAAAAACCGTCGCAAACCGAAAAAAAATGTTTAAAATTCTCGTACTGATTTAAAATTTTATTAACCAAAAATACAAATTTTGCAAGCCAAATTTCTATTTAAAAAATAATATAGCTTGCTGCAGTTCCATATACGCGGTTGAACATAATAAGTTTTGAAAAATACCGCCGCAAACCAAAAAAAATGTTTAAAATTCTCGTACCGATTTAAATTTTTGTTAACCAAAAATACGATTTTTGCAAGCCTAATTTTCATCTAAAAAATAATATAGCTTGCTGCGGTGCTATATACGCGGTTGCGTATAACAAGTTTTAAAAAAAACCGTCGCAAACCGAAAAAAAATGTTTAAAATTCTCGTACTGATTTAAAATTTTATTAACCAAAAATACAAATTTTGCAAGCCAAATTTCTATTTAAAAAATAATATAGCTTGCTGCAGTTCCATATACGCGGTTGAACATAACAAGTTTTGAAAAATACCGCCGCAAACCGAAAAAAATGTTAAAAATTCTCGTACCGATTTAAATTTTTATTAACCAAAAATACGATTTTTGCAAGCCTAATTTTCATCTAAAAAATAATATAGCTTGCTGCGGTGCTATATACGCGGTTGCGTATAACAAGTTTTAAAAAAAAACCGTCGCAAACCGAAAAAAAATGTTTAAAATTCTCGTACTGATTTAAAATTTTATTAACCAAAAATACAAATTTTGCAAGCCAAATTTCTATTTAAAAAATAATATAGCTTGCTGCAATTCCATATACGCGGTTGAACATAATAAGTTTTGAAAAATACCGCCGCAAACCAAGAAAAATGTTTAAAATTCTCGTACCGATTTAAATTTTTCTTAACCAAAAATACGATTTTTGCAAGCCTAATTTTCATCTAAAAAATAATATAGCTTGCTGCGGTGCTATATACACGGTTGCGTATAACAAGTTTTGAAAAATACCGCCGCAAACCAAAAAAATGTTTAAAATTCTCGTACCGATTTAAATTTTTATTAACCAAAAATACGATTTTTGCAAGCCTAATTTTCATCTTAAAAATAATATAGCTTGATGCGGTGCTATATACACGGTTGCGTATAACAAGTTTTGAAAAATACCGCCGCAAACCAAAAAAAATGTTTAAAATTCTCGTACCGATTTAAATTTTTATTAACCAAAAATACGATTTTTGCAAGCCTAATTTTCATCTAAAAAATAATATAGCTTGCTGCGGTGCTATATACACGGTTGCGTATAACAAGTTTAAAAAAAAACCGTCGCAAACCGAAAAAAAATGTTTAAAATTCTCGTACTGATTTAAAATTTTATTAACCAAAAATACAAATTTTGCAAGCCAAATTTTTATTTAAAAAATAATATAGCTTGCTGCAGTTCCATATACGCGGTTGAACATAACAAGTTTTAAAAAAAACCGTCACAAACCGAATTTTTTTTTTTAAAATTCTCGTACTGATTTAAAATTTTATTAACCAAAAATACAAATTTTGCAAGCCAAATTTCTATTTAAAAAATTATATAGCTTGCTGCAGTTCCATATACGCGGTTAAACATAATAAGTTTTAAAAAAAACCGTCGCAAACCGAAAAAAAATGTTTAAAATTCTTGTACTGATTTAAAATTTTATTAACCAAAAATACAAATTTTGCAAGCCAAATTTCTATTTAAAAAATAATATAGCTTGCTGCAGTTCCATATACGCGGTTGAACATAACAAGTTTTGAAAAATACCGCCGCAAACCAAAAAAAAAATGTTTAAAATTCTCGTACCGATTTAAATTTTTATTAACCAAAAATACGATTTTTGCAAGCCTAATTTTCATCTAAAAAATAATATAGCTTGCTGCGGTGCTATATACGCGGTTGCGTATAACAAGTTTTAAAAAAAACCGTCGCAAACCGAAAAAAAATGTTTAAAATTCTCGTACTGATTTAAAATTTTATTAACCAAAAATACAAATTTTGCAAGCCAAATTTCTATTTAAAAAATAATATAGCTTGCTGCAGTTCCATATACGCGGTTGAACATAATAAGTTTTGAAAAATACCGCCGCAAACCAAAAAAAATGTTTAAAATTCTCGTACCGATTTAAATTTTTGTTAACCAAAAATACGATTTTTGCAAGCCTAATTTTCATCTAAAAAATAATATAGCTTGCTGCGGTGCTATATACGCGGTTGCGTATAACAAGTTTTAAAAAAAACCGTCGCAAACCGAAAAAAAATGTTTAAAATTCTCGTACTGATTTAAAATTTTATTAACCAAAAATACAAATTTTGCAAGCCAAATTTCTATTTAAAAAATAATATAGCTTGCTGCAGTTCCATATACGCGGTTGAACATAACAAGTTTTGAAAAATACCGCCGCAAACCGAAAAAAATGTTAAAAATTCTCGTACCGATTTAAATTTTTATTAACCAAAAATACGATTTTTGCAAGCCTAATTTTCATCTAAAAAATAATATAGCTTGCTGCGGTGCTATATACGCGGTTGCGTATAACAAGTTTTAAAAAAAAACCGTCGCAAACCGAAAAAAAATGTTTAAAATTCTCGTACTGATTTAAAATTTTATTAACCAAAAATACAAATTTTGCAAGCCAAATTTCTATTTAAAAAATAATATAGCTTGCTGCAATTCCATATACGCGGTTGAACATAATAAGTTTTGAAAAATACCGCCGCAAACCAAGAAAAATGTTTAAAATTCTCGTACCGATTTAAATTTTTCTTAACCAAAAATACGATTTTTGCAAGCCTAATTTTCATCTAAAAAATAATATAGCTTGCTGCGGTGCTATATACACGGTTGCGTATAACAAGTTTTGAAAAATACCGCCGCAAACCAAAAAAATGTTTAAAATTCTCGTACCGATTTAAATTTTTATTAACCAAAAATACGATTTTTGCAAGCCTAATTTTCATCTTAAAAATAATATAGCTTGATGCGGTGCTATATACACGGTTGCGTATAACAAGTTTTGAAAAATACCGCCGCAAACCAAAAAAAATGTTTAAAATTCTCGTACCGATTTAAATTTTTATTAACCAAAAATACGATTTTTGCAAGCCTAATTTTCATCTAAAAAATAATATAGCTTGCTGCGGTGCTATATACGCGGTTGCGTATAACAAATTTAAAAAAAAACCGTCGCAAACCGAAAAAAAATGTTTAAAATTCTCGTACTGATTTAAAATTTTATTAACCAAAAATACAAATTTTGCAAGCCAAATTTCTATTTAAAAAATAATATAGCTTGCTGCAGTTCCATATACGCGGTTGAACATAACAAGTTTTGAAAAATACCGCCGTAAACCGAAAAAAATGTTTAAAATTCTCGTACCGATTTAAATTTTTATTAACCAAAAATACGATTTTTGCAAGCCTAATTTTCATCTAAAAAATAATATAGCTTGCTGCGGTGCTATATACACGGTTGCGTATAACAAGTTTAAAAAAAAACCGTCGCAAACCGAAAAAAAATGTTTAAAATTCTCGTACTGATTTAAAATTTTATTAACCAAAAATACAAATTTTGCAAGCCAAATTTTTATTTAAAAAATAATATAGCTTGCTGCAGTTCCATATACGCGGTTGAACATAACAAGTTTTAAAAAAAACCGTCACAAACCGAATTTTTTTTTTTAAAATTCTCGTACTGATTTAAAATTTTATTAACCAAAAATACAAATTTTGCAAGCCAAATTTCTATTTAAAAAATTATATAGCTTGCTGCAGTTCCATATACGCGGTTAAACATAATAAGTTTTAAAAAAAACCGTCGCAAACCGAAAAAAAATGTTTAAAATTCTTGTACTGATTTAAAATTTTATTAACCAAAAATACAAATTTTGCAAGCCAAATTTCTATTTAAAAAATAATATAGCTTGCTGCAGTTCCATATACGCGGTTGAACATAACAAGTTTTGAAAAATACCGCCGCTAACCAAAAAAAAAATGTTTAAAATTCTCGTACCGATTTAAATTTTTATTAACCAAAAATACGATTTTTGCAAGCCTAATTTTCATCTAAAAAATAATATAGCTTGCTGCGGTGCTATATACGCGGTTGCGTATAACAAGTTTTAAAAAAAACCGTCGCAAACCGAAAAAAAATGTTTAAAATTCTCGTACTGATTTAAAATTTTATTAACCAAAAATACAAATTTTGCAAGCCAAATTTCTATTTAAAAAATAATATAGCTTGCTGCAGTTCCATATACGCGGTTGAACATAATAAGTTTTGAAAAATACCGCCGCAAACCAAAAAAAATGTTTAAAATTCTCGTACCGATTTAAATTTTTGTTAACCAAAAATACGATTTTTGCAAGCCTAATTTTCATCTAAAAAATAATATAGCTTGCTGCGGTGCTATATACGCGGTTGCGTATAACAAGTTTTAAAAAAAACCGTCGCAAACCGAAAAAAAATGTTTAAAATTCTCGTACTGATTTAAAATTTTATTAACCAAAAATACAAATTTTGCAAGCCAAATTTCTATTTAAAAAATAATATAGCTTGCTGCAGTTCCATATACGCGGTTGAACATAACAAGTTTTGAAAAATACCGCCGCAAACCGAAAAAAATGTTAAAAATTCTCGTACCGATTTAAATTTTTATTAACCAAAAATACGATTTTTGCAAGCCTAATTTTCATCTAAAAAATAATATAGCTTGCTGCGGTGCTATATACGCGGTTGCGTATAACAAGTTTTAAAAAAAAACCGTCGCAAACCGAAAAAAAATGTTTAAAATTCTCGTACTGATTTAAAATTTTATTAACCAAAAATACAAATTTTGCAAGCCAAATTTCTATTTAAAAAATAATATAGCTTGCTGCAATTCCATATACGCGGTTGAACATAATAAGTTTTGAAAAATACCGCCGCAAACCAAGAAAAATGTTTAAAATTCTCGTACCGATTTAAATTTTTCTTAACCAAAAATACGATTTTTGCAAGCCTAATTTTCATCTAAAAAATAATATAGCTTGCTGCGGTGCTATATACACGGTTGCGTATAACAAGTTTTAAAAAAAACCGTCGCAAACCGAAAAAAAATGTTTAAAATTCTCGTACTGATTTAAAATTTTATTAACCAAAAATACAAATTTTGCAAGCCAAATTTTTATTTAAAAAATAATTTAGCTTGCTGCAGTTCCATATACGCGGTTGAACATAACAAGTTTTAAAAAAAAACCGTCGCAAACCGAATTTTTTTTTTTTAAATTCTCGTACTGATTTAAAATTTTATTAACCAAAAATACAAATTTTGCAAGCCAAATTTCTATTTAAAAAATAATATAGCTTGCTGCAGTTCCATATACGCGGTTGAACATAATAAGTTTTAAAAAAAACCGTTGCAAACCGAAAAAAAATGTTTAAAATTCTCGTACTGATTTAAAATTTTATTAACCAAAAATACAAATTTTGCAAGCCAAATTTCTATTTAAAAAATAATATAGCTTGCTGCAGTTCCATATACGCGGTTGAACATAACAAGTTTTGAAAAATACCGCCGCAAACCGAAAAAAATGTTTAAAATTCTCGTACCGATTTAAATTTTTATTAACCAAAAATACGATTTTTGCAAGCCTAATTTTCATCTAAATAATAATATAGCTTGCTGCGGTGCTATATACACGGTTGCGTATAACAAGTTTTAAAAAAAACCGTTGCAAACCGAAAAAAAATGTTTAAAATTCTCGTACTGATTTAAAATTTTATTAACCAAAAATACAAATTTTGCAAGCCAAATTTTTATTCAAAAAATAATATAGCTTGCTGCAGTTCCATATACGCGGTTGAACATAACAAGTTTTAAAAAAAACCGTCGCAAACCGAAAAAAAATGTTTAAAATTCTCGTACTGATTTAAAATTTTATTAACCAAAAATACAAATTTTGCAAACCAAATTTTTATTTAAAAAATAATATAGCTTGCTGCAGTTTCATATACGCGGTTGAACATAACAAGTTTTGAAAAATACCGCCGCAAACCGAAAAAAATGTTTAAAATTCTCGTACCGATTCAAATTTTTATTAACCAAAAATACGATTTTTGCAAGCCTAATTTTCATCTAAAAAATAATATAGCTTGCTGCGGTGCTATATACACGGTTGCGTATAACAAGTTTTAAAAAAAACCGTCGCAAACCGAAAAATAATGTTTAAAATTCTCGTACTGATTTAAAATTTTATTAACCAAAAATACAAATTTTGCAAGCCAAATTTTTATTTAAAAAATAATATAGCTTGCTGCAGTTCCATATACGCGGTTGAACATAACAAGTTTTAAAAAAAACCGTCGCAAACCAAAAAAAATGTTTAAAATTCTCGTACCGATTTAAATTTTTATTAACCAAAAATACGATTTTTGCAAGCCTAATTTTCATCTAAAAAATAATATAGCTTGCTGCGGTGCTATATACACGGTTGCGTATAACAAGTTTTAAAAAAAACCGTCGCAAACCGAAAAAAAATGTTTAAAATTCTCGTACCGATTTAAATTTTTATTAACCAAAAATACGATTTTTGCAAGCCTAATTTTCATCTAAAAAATAATATAGCTTGCTGCGGTGCTATATACGCGGTTGCGTATAACAAGTTTAAAAAAAAACCGTCGCAAACCGAAAAAAACTTGTTTAAAATTCTCGTACTGATTTAAAATTTTATTAACCAAAAATACAAATTTTGCAAGCCAAATTTCTATTTAAAAAATAATATAGCTTGCTGCAGTTCCATATACGCGGTTGAACATAACAAGTTTTGAAAAATACCGCCGCAAACCGAAAAAAATGTTTAAAATTCTCGTACCGATTTAAATTTTTATTAACCAAAAATACGATTTTTGCAAGCCTAATTTTTATCTAAAAAATAATATAGCTTGCTGCGGTGCTATATACACGGTTGCGTATAACAAGTTTTTAAAAAAACCGTCGCAAACCGAAAAAAAATATTTAAAATTCTCGTACTGATTTAAAAATTTATCAACCAAAAATACAAATTTTGCAAGCCAAATTTTTATTTAAAAAATAATATAGCTTGCTGCAGTTTCATATACGCGGTTGAACATAACAATTTTTAAAAAAAACCGTTGCAAACCGAAAAAAAATGTTTAATATTCTCGTACTGATTTAAAATTTTATTAACCAAAAATACAAATTTTGCAAGCCAAATTTCTATTTAAAAAATAATATAGCTTGCTGCAGTTCCATATACGCGGTTGAACATAACAAGTTTTGAAAAATACCGCCGCAAACCGAAAAAAATGTTTAAAATTCTCGTACCGATTTAAATTTTTATTAACCAAAAATACGATTTTTGCAAGCCTAATTTTCATCTAAAAAATAATATAGCTTGCTGCGGTGCTATATACACGGTTGCGTATAACAAGTTTTAAAAAAAACCGTCGCAAACCGAAAAAAAATGTTTAAAATTCTCGTACTGATTTAAAATTTTATTAACCAAAAATACAAATTTTGCAAGCCAAATTTCTATTTAAAAAATAATATAGCTTGCTGCAGTTCCATATACGCGGTTGAACATAACAAGTTTTGAAAAATAGCCCCGCAAACCGAAAAAAATGTTTAAAATTCTCGTACCGATTTAAATTTGTATTAACCAAAAATACGATTTTTGCAAGCCTAATTTTCATCTAAAAAATAATATAGCTTGCTGCGGTGCTATATACACGGTTGCGTATAACAAGTTTTAAAAAAAACCGTCGCAAACCGAAAAAAAATGTTTAAAATTCTCGTACTGATTTAAAATTTTATTAACCAAAAATACAAATTTTGCAAGCCAAATTTTTATTTAAAAAATAAGATAGCTTGCTGCAGTTCCATATACGCGGTTGAACATAACAAGTTTTGAAAAATACCGCCGCAAACCAAAAAAAATGTTTATAATTCTCGTACCGATTTAAATTTTTATTAACCAAAAATACGATTTTTGCAAGCCTAATTTTCATCTAAAAAATAATATAGCTTGCTGCGGTGCTATATACACGGTTGCGTATAACAAGTTTTAAAAAAAACCGTCGCAAACCGAAAAAAAATGTTTAAAATTCTCGTACTGATTTAAAATTTTATTAAACAAAAATACAAATTTTGCAAGCCAAATTTCTATTTAAAAAATAATATAGCTTGTTGCAGTTCCATATACGCGGTTGAACATAACAAGTTTTAAAAAAAACCGTCGCAAACCGAAAAAAAATGTTTAAAATTCTCGTACTGATTTAAAATTTTATTAAACAAAAATACAAATTTTGCAAGCCAAATTTCTATTTAAAAAATAATATAGCTTGTTGCAGTTCCATATACGCGGTTGAACATAACAAGTTTTGAAAAATACCGCCGCAAACCAAAAAAAATGTTTAAAATTCTCGTACCGATTTAAATTTTTATTAACCAAAATGACGATTTTTGCAAGCCTAATTTTCATCTAAAAAATAATATAGCTTGCTGCGGTGCTATATACACGGTTGCGTATAACAAGTTTTAAAAAAAACCGTCGCAAACCGAAAAAAAATGTTTAAAATTCTCGTACTGATTTAAAATTTTATTAACCAAAAATACAAATTTTGCAAGCCAAATTTCTATTTAAAAAATAATATAGCTTGCTGCAGTTCCATATACGCGGTTGAACATAACAAGTTTTGAAAAATAGCCCCGCAAACCGAAAAAAATGTTTAAAATTCTCGTACCGATTTAAATTTGTATTAACCAAAAATACGATTTTTGCAAGCCTAATTTTCATCTAAAAAATAATATAGCTTGCTGCGGTGCTATATACACGGTTGCGTATAACAAGTTTTAAAAAAAACCGTCGCAAACCGAAAAAAAATGTTTAAAATTCTCGTACTGATTTAAAATTTTATTAACCAAAAATACAAATTTTGCAAGCCAAATTTTTATTTAAAAAATAATATAGCTTGCTGCAGTTTCATATACGCGGCTGAACATAACAAGTTTTTAAAAAAACCGTCGCAAACCGAAAAAAAATGTTTAAAATTCTCGTACTGATTTAAAATTTTATTAACAAAAAATACAAATTTTGCAAGCCAAATTTCTATTTAAAAAATAATATAGCTTGCTGCAGTTCCATATACGCGGTTGAACATAATAAGTTTTAAAAAAAACCGTCGCAAACCGAAAAAAAATGTTTAAAATTCTCGTACTGATTTAAAATTTTATTAACCAAAAATACAAATTTTGCAAGCCAAATTTCTGTTTAAAAAAATAATATAGCTTGCTGCAGTTCCATATACGCGGTTGAACATAACAAGTTTTGAAAAATACCGCTGCAAACCAAAAAAAATGTTTAAAATATTCTCGTACCGATTTAAATTTTTATTAACCAAAAATACGATTTTTGCAAGCCTAATTTTCATCTAAAAAATAATATAGCTTGCTGCGGTGTTATATACGCGGTTGCGTATAACAAGTTTTAAAAAAAACCGTCGCAAATCAAAAAAAAAATGTTTAAAATTCTCGTACCGATTTAAAATTTTATTAACCAAAAATACAAATTTTGCAAGCCAAATTTCTATTTAAAAAATAATATAGCTTGCTGCAGTTCTATATACGCGGTTGAACATAACAAGTTTTGAAAAATACCGCCTCAAACCAAAAAAAATGTTTAAAATTCTCGTACCGATTTAAATTTTTATTAACCAAAAATACGATTTTTGCAAGCCTAATTTTCATCTAAAAAATAATATAGCTTGCTGCGGTGCTATATACACGGTTGCGTATAACAAGTTTTAAAAAAAACCGTCGCAAACCGAAAAAAAATGTTTAAAATTCTCGTACTGATTTAAAATTTTATCAACCAAAAATACGATTTTTGCAAGCCTAATTTTCATCTAAAAAATAATATAGCTTGCTGCGGTGCTATATACGCGGTTGAACATAATAAGTTTTAAAAAAAACCGTCGCAAACCGAAAAAAAATGTTTAAAATTCTCGTACTGATTTAAAATTTTATTAACCAAAAATACAAATTTTGCAAGCCAAATTTCTATTTAAAAAATAATATAGCTTGCTGCAGTTCCATATACACGGTTGAACATAACAAGTTTTAAAAAAAACCGTCGCAAACCGAAAAAAAATGTTTAAAATTCTCGTACTGATTTAAAATTTTATTAACCAAAAATACAAATTTTGCAAGCCAAATTTCTATTTAAAAAATAATATAGCTTGCTGCAGTTCCATATACGCGGTTGAACATAACAAGTTTTGAAAAATACCGCCGCAAACCGAAAAAAATGTTTAAAATTCTCGTACCGATTTAAATTTTTATTAACCAAAAATACGATTTTTGCAAGCCTAATTTTCATCTAAAAAATAATATAGCTTGCTGCGGTGCTATATACACGGTTGCGTATAACAAGTTTTAAAAAAAACCGTCGCAAACCGAAAAAAAATGTTTAAAATTCTCGTACCGATTTAAATTTTTATTAACCAAAAATACGATTTTTGCAAGCCTAGTTTTCATCTAAAAAATAATATAGCTTGCTGCGGTGCTATATACGCGGTTGCGTATAACAAGTTTTAAAAAAAACCGTCGCAAACCGAAAAAAAATGTTTAAAATTCTCGTACTGATTTAAAATTTTATTAACCAAAAATACAAATTTTGCAAGCCAAATTTCTATTTAAAAAATAATATAGCTTGCTGCAGTTCCATATACGCGGTTGAACATAACAAGTTTTGAAAAATACCGCCGCAAACCGAAAAAAATGTTTAAAATTCTCGTACCGATTTAAATTTTTATTAACCAAAAATACGATTTTTGCAAGCCTAATTTTCATCTAAAAAATAATATAGCTTGCTGCGGTGCTATATACACGGTTGCGTATAACAAGTTTTAAAAAAAACCGTCGCAAACCGAAAAAAAATGTTTAAAATTCTCGTACTGATTTAAAATTTTATTAACCAAAAATACAAATTTTGCAAGCCAAATTTTTATTTAAAAAATAATATAGCTTGCTGCAGTTTCATATACGCGGTTGAACATAACAAGTTTTAAAAAAAACCGTCGCAAACCGAAAAAAAATGTTTAAAATTCTCGTACTGATTTAAAATTTTATTAACCAAAAATACAAATTTTGCAAGCCAAATTTCTATTTAAAAAATAATATAGCTTGCTGCAGTTCCATATACGCGGTTGAACATAACAAGTTTTGAAAAATACCGCCGCAAACCGAAAAAAATGTTTAAATTTCTCGTACCGATTTAAATTTTTATTAACCAAAAATACGATTTTTGCAAGCCTAATTTTCATCTAAAAAATAATATAGCTTGCTGCGGTGCTATATACACGGTTGCGTATAACAAGTTTTAAAAAAAACCGTCGCAAACCGAAAAAAAATGTTTAAAATTCTCGTACTGATTTAAAATTTTATTAACCAAAAATACAAATTTTGCAAGCCAAATTTTTATTTAAAAAAAAATATAGCTTGCTGCAGTTCCATATACGCGGTTGAACATAACAAGTTTTAAAAAAAACCGTCGCAAACCGAAAAAAAAATGTTTAAAATTCTCGTACTGATTTAAAATTTTATTAACCAAAAATACAAATTTTGCAAGCCAAATTTCTATTTAAAAAATAATATAGCTTGCTGCAGTTTCATATACGCGGTTGAACATAATAAGTTTTAAAAAAAACCGTCGCAAACCGAAAAAAAATGTTTAAAATTCTCGTACTGATTAAAATTTTATTAACCAAAAATACAAATTTTGCAAGCCAAATTTCTATTTAAAAAATAATATAGTTTGCTGCAGTTCCATATACGCGGTTGAACATAACAAGTTTTGAAAAATACCGCCGCAAACCAAAAAAAATGTTTAAAATTCTCGTACCGATTTAAATTTTTATTAACCAAAAATACGATTTTTGCAAGCCTAATTTTCATCTAAAAAATAATATAGCTTGCTGCGGTGCTATATACGCGGTTGCGTATAACAAGTTTTAAAAAAAAACGTCGCAAATCGAAAAAAAATGTTTAAAATTCTCGTACTGATTTAAAATTTTATTAACCAAAAATACAAATTTTGCAAGCCAAATTTCTATTTAAAAAGTAATATAGCTTGCTGCAGTTTCATATACGCGGTTGAACATAACAAGTTTTGAAAAATACCGCCGCAAACCGAAAAAAATGTTTAAAATTCTCGTACCGATTTAAATTTTTATTAACCAAAAATACGATTTTTGCAAGCCTAATTTTTATCTAAAAAATAATATAGCTTGCTGCGGTGCTATATACACGGTTGCGTATAACAAGTTTTAAAAAAAACCGTCGCAAACCGAAAAAAAATGTTTAAAATTCTCGTACTGATTTAAAATTTTATTAACCAAAAATACAAATTTTGCAAGCCAAATTTCTATTTAAAAAATAATATAGCTTGCTGCAGTTCCATATACGCGGTTGAACATAATAAGTTTTAAAAAAAACCGTCGCAAACCGAATTTTTTTTTTAAAATTCTCGTACTGATTTAAAATTTTATTAACCAAAAATACAAATTTTGCAAGCCAAATTTCTATTTAAAAAATAATATAGCTTGCTGCAGTTCCATATACGCGGTTGAACATAATAAGTTTTAAAAAAACCGTCGCAAACCGAAAAAAAATGTTTAAAATTCTCGTACTGATTTAAAATTTTATTAACCAAAAATACAAATTTTGCAAGCCAAATTTCTATTTAAAAAATAATATAGCTTGCTGCAGTTCCATATACGCGGTTGAACATAACAAGTTCTGAAAAATACCGCCGCAAACCAAAAAAAATGTTTAAAATTCT